>JASMMZ010000009.1:914238-1052238 GCA_038502455.1 Anisogramma anomala | reverse complement strand
GGTGTATTTGCATTGTTGTTTCTAGTTCGGCTAGTTTCTCCGGGTACCCCTTTACCTTCCAGACATCCCTCCCATGACTACGGGTAGCTATTTCCCGAGTATAAATCATGCTTGGCATGTATATCAATCCTCCATACCACTAGGTCCCACTTTTACGTTCCCTACAAAAGACATGATTATCGCGTCAACGATAAAAACAACCTGGGGTTTTTTTTTTCGATTTCGATTATGATGTTAACAGCTTATTCGATAACTTTGGATATTATTATATATCCCTATGGTTAATATACATAGGTCAAGTAGCAGTGCACTACACTGTAAGGTGCACTCCTACAGAGTACATGATAACGTGTCACGCTGCAGGCTGCACTCTTACAGAGTGTATACATGGCACGTCCCAGAAGAAAGGTTAGCAGAGTATATGGCAGAGTGCTACTGCCCGGATAAGAGGTTTATAACCTTTCCTCCGTAACGTGCACTCTTTAAATACTTATTCTCCCTTTTATTATCTATTTTTACTCACTATAATATTAATATTTATGGTTTCTATTCTGCCACGTTAACGTAATAAAGTCTTTACGGACAATAATTAGTAATCGATTATGTCGACTTTAAATAGCCAAGGAAAAAAGACAAATCGAAGTTAAATACCTATAGCGGAATACTGCAGCAGTCCAAACTATTCATTCTTTATCATTATACCTTACAAAAAGTTTATGGGAGTGTAAAATTATGTGGGAACGCCTTTAAAACCCAAAACGTAACAAAACTATAAGATCTGAAGTAACTTTAAAGAAGACTATTTTAATACGATATTATTAACTAATTAGTGTCATGTTTATTAAAAGCTCCATTACTTTGACCATTAATTCGTTTTAACGCTTTAATCGTACCTGGATACTTTTTAAAAAGCGGCCTATTACGCATTAGTCTACGCGAGTTAAAACCACCAAGTTTCGAAACCCTTTATCAGGACCCATCCGATCTGAACGTAACATTCAAACCGCTTAGGAAACCAAAAAAAAAAAAACTTTACAAACGCAACATTCAACCCACTTACGAAACCAAAAAGCGTTTACAATATAGCACACAAAACGCTCGCAACTAATAAAAGCGGCCATAGCACGACATCCAAACCACCCACTAACCACGAACCGGGTCTTTTACACCGAATTACATACATACATACCTCTACACATCCACATTTTCCCCTCCCTTTTTTTCTATTTACTCTATCCGTCTCCCCTCGTTCAACTTACACCGCGTGTTATGAATTTAGTACTTACAAGGTTTAAGTTTCCTAACCGCCTAGCCAATATAACGTTATTCAACGCTAATAAACCTGATTAAAAACGTCTCACTAGTTTATAGTTACGTTTCATTCATATATTATTTAGATTTTATATGTATTAGTAAATATTAAAAACCTTAATTTAACGGTTTTATTACACCTTATTTACTTCATATTTACTAATTTGTACGCTTTTATATTTGTTTTCAAACCAGACCAACTTAAACTTTGAACGTACTCAAATCCCACCTATTATCTGAAACCAACAATTTACGCCACTCCAACATTACAAGTATATGTAGGAATTACCTTTCTCAACCGTTTCAATACACCTTATACTTCTATAATTATAACTATACCAATAACAAACCTAGACAACGTTAAAGAATGTATAAACTATATATTTACAAATACTTCGTTTCTTTGTGATATTTTAAATTACTTTAACCTTAACTTATAATATAATGAAATTGTGGCGTTAATAAAAGATTTAAATCACTTACAGCAAATACGTACGTTATTAACATAGTCTTTAACTATTTCAACAATGACATGCAAGGGCGCGACTTATTCGACAGTTTTAGGGAGGATTGTACAGACTAGACAACGGACATATAATGTATAGTTCATAATGAATATAACGAAAACAACTACGAAGCAAAAGTATTAATACAACCGGTAGCAATAATAGCCGTATTACAAAAGCTTTATTGATAACGGCCTAACTTATATAGAAACCAAAGTAAACAGACGATAAAATAATAAAAGTAAAGTTTGTAAAGGAATATTATCTGAAAGAGTGCCTGGGCCGTTTACTTAAAATGATAAACCGGAAACGAAAAAAGCCTTCTCAAATAGAAAATAGGCGCTTAACAAGGCTAAACACCCGCGGCGAAATGGAAACGAAGTTGAAATATTCGACAACAGAGGAGAAATTTCCGTAAAGATTATCCATGACGCGAGTTAAATACGAACCTTCCCTAAAAGGAGATTTTAAATAAAACCTAAAATAAAATCACACCCCGAATATCGTTAGCAACTAACTTGACTAAGACAAAAGCTACCTGGATAAAGAAATCTCCCTGTTTTAAAAATAATAATAAACGGCGTAAAACATTAATAAATATTTTACAAACCAATGCCAGCAAACTATAACCCCAACCGTAACCTTTTACCGTACAGTTTTCATACTAATAAAAACTACTTTATGAAATTTACAAATTTCGCTACACGTTAGGATAAAAACGAAAAATAACACGGCAAACCATACGACGTACTCAATAATGAAATAAATGCAATACTAAATACGTAAAGAAAGCTAAATATTAAAATATCACAATTTCACGTCATTTTATCCAGTATATTATTTGGATAAATCAAAAAGTATTATGTATATTACTTAACATAAATAGATACATTTTCGAAGTATTGAAATAGGCTAAAATCGCACTTCGATATAAAAATAAATTACGAACTTTAGAATACTGACCAGATTCACACTACCTGAAAATCCGTGAAAATTTAATGTAAAAACGCTGATAAAAACCTACAAAAATTGCTTACTACCCTTTGAACAAAAAAAAGCAAATATTAAACGGCCCTTAAACCGGAATATAAAGGTGAGAAACTAGTTTTTTAAATAATGATGAAGGCATATCACTAAAACCTAAATATCGACATTATATTATTTAAATCCGAAAAGGATTTAAGGCTTTTTATATAAGTTTAAGAACATTGTTAGAAACATTTATAAGCTGATAGGCGAACCTTGGATTGGTATTCATAGTCGAAAAAACCAAAGGCGAAGGCTAAATAACTAAAGCAGACCTCGATAGAATAATTGACCACGTTGTGAACCGAACATTTAAAGTATACTTAAGGCAAAATAAATGGCCTAAATACGGATTTTGAAAAGAGAAATATCGGGGAGGGGACCCTAGGAGAAAAGGGCAAAACGGCTATTATTAAAAACGATTATACAGCTCAAAACGAAACGTACCGCAGTTACAACAATACCTATAAAAAGATATACAAAGCTTTACAGATTTATAAAAGCGCTATATCATATACGACAATATCAGTTACTAATTTAATTACTACCTAATACACGAGTAAATTCGTATTCAACGATAGTTTTAGGCTGATTACTCCTTTGAAAACCGGATAAAAACTAATTTTGTAACGTATTAAAACGAATACAAAGGTGTGAAAGATAAGCTTAACGCCTCAACCTACAAATACACCTCCATAGATAAAGACTTTAAAGGGAGTAATGCTTACCTAACAATCTAAGATAACGAGACCGCTCAACATATTTCCATAGGCGTGTAAAACGTTCCCTTCCTATATAATACAGGTTTGGACTACGAAAACGGCGCGCTTAAATCCAATATTACGTCGTAATTTACACTTTCGGATAAATAAGGGAACCTATTTTATGGTATTATACCTAATACCGATGCGGCCGAAATCCCAACGGTTGGAAAACGAAAATTCGCGTATTCGCAGCGAAATTCCCGAAGTTTTAGCTCGACCGAATAAAGGAACGTCGACAGGTTTTATTCGATAAAGGTAAAATGTCGTCGTTTGGGCTCGTTGTAATAAATATACGATTTGAACCGGTTATATTTTATGTAATAGACTCTAAAAAGCTATTCCTTCTTTTGTTAATTAATATAAATAAGCTCGAAATCTAGTTTCTAAATACGATTAATTAACTTATCCGCGCCTAGGATAACGTATTTATACCGCTCCAACTTAAGTTCGGCTACTTATAGTTTTTCCTCAAAATACGTACAATTAAAGTTATTTACTTAATATAGCCGAAATTAAAAATATTATACCACTGACTTAGACACCTAGTTACAAAACGCCTTTTACGGCTACTTTACGTCGTAAGTTACATGGATGTAGGAAAGACCGTGTTGAAAACTATCGAAAAGTTTTGCTATAATTGCTAATTATATTTATAGGCCTTACGGAGGTTTAAGTTCCGCCTTTGAAACGACGTAAGCTTTAATTACAAGGTAATTAACAATATTATGTACCTAAACAATAAGCTGGTATTATATGCCGTTGATGCGACAACGTCGTTTCAGGCCGCCAAGTTTATGGGAAGTGTTTCCGCTATAAATTGCTAAAACGTTTTAGTTGATTGCTAGTCAAACGTTTACTTAAGGCCTCCGAACTAAATGACTTACGACGCCGGCACGGCTTTCGACTCCACTATATAACGTACAAAACCTAGGATTTTAGACAAAGAATGTAAACAAATACCTAAAAAAGTACTATAAGGCATTAAAAATTAACAACAGTATTATGAACCGTTTAAACGAGATTATACGATACTAATGAAAAAGCTAAAAATCACCAGTTTTAAGAAATTTATCCTATAGATAACGGTTAGCGCCGTTAATAATACTTTCGGCCCGAATAGGCTAATTCCCATGCTCCTTGTTTTTAGTGTTTACTCAAAGATCCATATAAACTTTACACTATCGCCAACTAAGTTATAAAAGGCTTATGTTATGGTGAAAGCTATGGCATCATTACGTTTTCTACAGGTTAAAAACGATGTTTTAAAAGCGCTAACTACGAAAAAAGGCTAACGTAAAACTAGCGTTTTAGATTTAACATTATAATTTAAGGTTCTGGATTGAAAAATGAAAGATGGATAAACTGGCACTAAAAATATTAACGGATTTAAAGGATATGATATACTCCTTAATTTACTAAACTATATAAATTCGTTTCGTTAAATAATGGTATAGGAGTATAAAAGAAAAAAAGAAAAAAAAAAGATGATACAAACCATAATCAGACCAATATTACCGATGAAATCATTTTCATAACGACGAATCCAAATTAAACCTAGTTCCAGTATACCCACTAAATCGTATTTCCGACCCGTTACTTCTATAAGAAAACGGTCCGTTTATATTAATATTACTAGTATTTTGTCGCGGTGACCGCTTTTTTAGCTCTACAATAAAAAACCGACTTAAAAACTTTGTCGAAATATCTTCATTATTTCGAAGAAAATGGAAAACCATAAGACTAACTTAAACCTTCTCTTCGAAGGTATTATCATCGATTTAAGAGCCCCATTCGAATAATTATTTAACAGAAATCTTTACTTTAATTGACTAAGGCATTTTTCGCTTTAAACAATTTAACCTAACTATTTACAGCGTTTACATAATTTTTCCTGCTCGCCTCGTATACAAAGTTAATTATGAGATCAGAAAATTATACGAAAAGACACATCTTATTATAAAAGGGTATAGAAAAACGGTAAAAAGGATATTATAACTTAATCGCCTATTTTATAACGAGTGGTCCACTATTAAAATTTTAGGTTTGGGGATTTTTTCAATACCCTTCACAAATTGTATATTAAACTTCGTAACATTATACAAATTTATATTCAGTTTAATGAACGGTTTGAATAACATATTTACGCTGATATACCTACGTATTTTGAAAAAAATATCATCTACTTAAAATTATTTTACGTATTATAAAACTGTTCTACGGCTTGGCTACAGCTGATGTTTACTAGTATATTACCTATTAAAGGCACTATAAAAAGCGGTTGGAAATAGCTAGCTCGACCTTCGAACTATAATTTTTAGTTTTGATAACCTGTTTCAACAGCTTGAAACTAACGGGTATATAAATGGACGACTCGATAATGTTGTGTAACGCGTCTGTTTCTATATATATATATATAAATTGGAGGCCGGCTTAAAGGCGAAATCTAAAACGTACCTAACGGAAAACCACATAATCTATTTTAATAGCGTTACAATAACTTTTCAAAATAGTGTTTTAAGTCTTATGAAAAGGGTTAATTAGATACAGTTTACTTTGTCGTTTTAAATAACGAGAAACTGGCCGATGAATACAGTTATTAGCGTATACGTGGCGTTTGGGTTGCTTTGATAGTACAATCGAAAGCAGTATTCAACCTTTCCGTCGCTATGTAGTGTCAAACTACCCCGTTAGACGATATATACAGAATGTTTGACAAGTGCCTTGCGTAGGAAATACATGATCTAAAGCGTGGTTTACAATTTGTACCGCTGAATATACTTATAGAGAAGTTATTTATTTTTACTAACGGCTCTTTCGCTAATAATAACGACTTTAACTTGTAAATAGGGTTCTTTTTGCTTTTCGGCAACGTAATACTTTCCCAGAATGGCTTTACATTTCGTGGAAATATTATCTATTGGAATTGAGCTAAATATAACTGGTTACAAAAAGTGTCCTGGCCTTATAAATCTATAATATATTTAAAGGTTTAAATTTGGGAATTACCGTAATGATAAAGGTACGAATAATTAGTTCCAACATTAGTTTCAACGCTATTCCTTTCGTTAAATATACTGATTCCTTTTTTTTTTTTTACGAATATCTTTTTAAACTTAACATTACAAACGAAAAACGACTAAAAATCGATATTATAGCTTTACGCGAGTAATATAAAATCTGGGAAATCGACGAAACGCGGTAAATCAATGAAAAATATGACCTAACGGGTACAATAACTAAATACACCTTAAGTAGAGATTTAAAGGCGTTTAAATTAACTAGCACTCTATTTATTAGGGTTGTTAGAAAGGTTTTACGACATTGAAAAAAGTAATATTTTACTTTATATTTTTTTTTTCGTTATTACACCGCTTTCGATAACGAAAACGGTTCGAAACTAGTAATTTACATCGCTTTTGCGAATTTTCCCTTATTAAAATTTATTATTTCGGATCGCTTTTAATATCATTTCTCTTTATTTTAAATACTTCGAGCATACTAGTATTTAGCATTTCGTACCGCTTTTAATATGTTATTACTCTTCATTTTATATATCTCGGTCTCGTTTATATTTTACTCTTTATATTTTATATTTATTACTTACGTTACGATTTTTGTAAAAGGAAGTAACATTATTATGCAACGTATTACACTATTACAGGGAATGCTAGCCCAGCCGAAAAGGGCAGCTACTTATTTCTAAAAATAAAGGGAAAATATAACATCGTTACGTCCCTACCATTTTCTCCGTAGCCTTCCCTTTTTATATTATCGTTACCCTCATTAACGTTACCAAAGGCGCTATCGGCGCCGCCAAAAAGGTAGCTTCACTCCTTGTACCGCATACCTTTAGGCAAAGGTGCGGGGAGGTCTTTACCCTCCTTATGGCAACGCGAGAGAAATTCGTCGAATTCGCTTATGTAATATATACGTAGGCTCCGCTTTTAGACGATAATAACGGTTGTCTATTTTTTAGTCAGCTGGTTAGCGCCTATTCCTAATTAACATCGGCTCACTTCAGTTACTTGTAATAGTGATTGCTTTTAAAAGCGCCCAGAATAACATGTTTAAAAATTGGGAAAATTAAGTTCGTGGTAAGAAATACGGGTTTTAAAGTAAACTTACTATAAATCCAGCGGGCGCATAACACAGTTTTGGCCTACGGCCCTAAAACTAACAGAATGAAGGCGTATCCGCTACTAATTCACTCGTAACTATGACAACAGGCTGAATGACCCCCGTTTTCGTAATAATTGCTAATAGACTTTCCTGTAGCTGCGAACGCAACATACGGCACATAAGGTGTATTTATTAACGGCCCGGGATTACGGAACCGGGTACGTCACTCCAACGCCTTATATGTTAAAAAGGCCTCGCAACGTACCTTAGCGATACATAACTCGAGGCGACGGAGGAGGTCCGCCTCAACCTCCTTATCTATAAGAACATTAGAAGAAAACGTATAAGAAGATTTGGTAAATACAAACCGCGGCATAGCTTCGCTAAGTTATATTTACGTCGTAAGGGGACCTCCGTGAATAAGTTTCTTTTTACGCGCGGGAAAAGAGTAAGGTTTATGATTTTAAAATATTCACATTCCTTATCCTAGGATCTGGGGAGAGAGAGAAAGGGAAAAAGGAGAGGAAAAGAAGTGTTGGCTTCGATGGCGGCGGCGGCGGACGGCGAGGTAAGCGAGGTAGGGATTAACGAAATAGTGCCCGAGGAGGGGTAGATGTAGATGGTGGTGGTGGTGGTAGTGTTAGCGATGGCGACGGTGGCGGTGGTAGCAGTAGTAATGGCGTCAATGCGCTTACTTTTACGCGTTAAAAGGCGCCTAAAATTCCTGTTCTTACGCGGCATATATATAAACGTGAGGTTAGTATATAGGTTTTAGTCAAGTAAACTACTTATTGGAGCGGTTTGGATGGATAGTTACAATATTAAATTAAGTTTTTATATGCCAATTAACTAGTTAAGACTTATATTAGCTCTAAACACTAATTATTTATAAAGGGGCTGAGGCTTGAGCTGTCTCTCAAATGGTTACAATATTAAATTAAGTTTTTATATGCTAATTAACTAGTTAAGACTTATATTAGCTCTAAACACTCATTATGTATAAAGGGGCTGAGGCCGGAGCTGTCGCTCAAGGTGGTCGGATTTTGTCTATAAACCTCGATAAAGGAGGGAAGGAGAAGTATCTGCTAGGGAGCTGCTATGGAGCTAAGATAGTGCAACCCCCGGTCACGTAACTTATGGAAGCGTGTCCCCATACGGCTTCCTCCCTGCTCCAGAGAATCGTAGGAACGTGTAGAACTACTAGGGTTGGATCCCTGGTAATACTAGCCAAGCACTGACCTATAACATCACCCCCAAAGACACTCCTCGACCTTTTTCTTCTTCTTTTTTTTTGTGTGTGTTGTGTATAGCGTGGCAAGTACGAAGTAAGGTAAGCGCGCCTTTCAGAACGTCGTGGTACTGTGTGTAAAGTACTAGACCATGCTAAGCCGAATGTTACGTAAAAAGTACCACAACACCCTTCCTATAAATAGTCCCTAAACTCCAATTTTAAATCAAAAGTTTCTCTCTTCCTTCAACTTTTAACTTTCCGTATAGTATTAATATTACAGCTTTCTTTGTTACCAGTATAAACCCTTCAGCTTTTAGTATAGTACTAGTATTACAGTCTTTTCCATATTGAAATTACAATGTTAAGTTCTCTTTTTACGCTTGTTTTAGTCTAATAATAAATCCTCAACTTACTACCAAGTTAAATGAAGCTATGAAAGATATAATTTACAAGTTTTCAAATTTATTGGTTTACATTAACGAATATAAAGTTTCCTACTTTACGGGTTATCGATATATGTCACGACGGGACATGGGAATAAATTTTCTTAAGTGTATTGATAAAATAACGTATAACCTTAGGAAAATTTTCCGAAAAACCGTGGGTAAGTGATTCGGATAACTATAAAGAAATTATTAATAAGCGGTTAAATACTAGCGTTTGGTTTCATCTCTGTTTCATTGGGGCCATAAACCGTAACTCTGGCTATACTTATACGTTATTGAACCTAAATTCTAATATAAACGAAGTCATAAAGAAATTATCTAAGGCGTACTCAATGTTGAACCTTTAAAACCGGGGTAAATTTAAGTTTCTGTAAACCGTTTCATTGATCTTAATAAGAGGCTAAAAATTATATAAACCTATGTTATTGCAGTAAAAAAGGCTATAAGGGTACTTTATACTACGTAGCGAAAAATCAACACCCGAGGCGGAGCGGGTTTTATCCCCGTTATTTCCGTACGTTTTAGGGGCTTACGAGTTAAATAATTAATAAACGAGAAACGTAATACTGATATAAGTTTTTCGTGATAAGGTAAAAACGTAAAGGATACGGCTAACAAGTAATTAGGGAACGTAATTAAAAGCGATATAGAAGCTTATTAAGGTTTCGAAATGTATTATTACTAGGTTAGGTAGTATAAATGCCAAATTAAGCCAGTTAATTAAGATATGTAAAAAACTGTTAAGCAATGAATCAGACCAAGATTTTAAAGATATATTCGAATAAGTCTGGTCGTCGTTTAGTTTCTATCTTTATTAATATTAATACATTTTCTTATTATTGGTTCGTTAAGAGCTTATGAGTTATTTCATTTCGTAAAGTAAAGTGTAAATATCAGACCCATTTACGGGTTAGGCGTAAAGGCCTTTTATTATATTTAACTAATCTGTAACACGATTCGAAGGTATTAAGTATTACGGTATTAGAAAAGCTCGAAAACGGCTTTTACGTTAGGTATATATAACTTATTTATTTAAATAAAACCTACCGTTTCGGTTGATTATAAAGTCGGGTACGCTCGAAATAAGGTTTATTACGGGTCTGTAACATATTTTCGACTTGGTATTTCGGTTTTCTTTCGCCGGCGTCGTTTATAATATTTATGGTTTACGGTTAAAAGTCTCGAATTTAGTAGCTTTAAAACGGGTTAAAAACGGCTTGTAAGAGTTAATTTATATAAAATAGGGGATGTTTTCCGCCCGCTAGGTCGGGTTTAATGATATGGAAGTCAATAATACGCGTTATTTGATCTTTATTACAAAGTTAACTTGATTTTTTGGAAAATTCGTTTAATTTATAGTTTTTAAAGAGAAGTTAAACGTCATCGCCGACTTGAAAGAATTTTGAAAGGGAACTTTATTTATTAACGGTTTTTAATACGTTATTATGTAGCTGTTATTACAACTTATACGAATTCCATAACTTTTTGGATCCGTTAAACAAAGTTTTTAAGCCTTAAGTATAATGTTATAGTCGGGATGAGAAAACGTTATACCGATTATATATAATCGACGTAATAACTATGGGTTATAAAAACGGGTTAATACAAATAGTAATTGTATCCTTATTATTTAACGATAGTAAAAAACCTGGTAATAAACAGTTTTAGTCCAGTTAAGTGTAAACAATGAAGAAATATAAGTATATTAGGACTGTTTAATTCACGCGTTCGGTCACGTCGTTGGTTTTGGGGTAAAAGGTAGTGTTTAAACGCTGCTCTACCATAATTAGATCGTAAAATCGCTTTTAAAACCTATCGGTATAATTTAAATCACGGTTATTAATAAACGTACGTAAAAACCTATAAAATAGTTAATAACAACTTAAGAACCGTTTTGTATAAGTTTCTACATTTATAGTAATTATAACCCTGTAGGTAACGGCTTTATCTAGGCTATTCGTAATAATTATGAGGTAACGTGGGTTGCTAATATATTTCCAAAGTTAACTATAAAGTCAATAAAAAAAAATCGTTTCAAAGCCGTTTGGAAACCAAAAGGGGTTTGAAAATTCCTTTTCGACGGTCTTTCTAATAATTTATATGTTTATGAACGTCGTCATTACGGTAAAAATGGCGAATCGCGTAATATAACACAGGTTAAAATTATGGTTTGAAAAAATAATAGCAATAGTAACGCCGCAACCTAGGTAACCGGTAAAAAGTAAATTATAGGTAGCTGAAATAAACTGGGTAATAAGTAGCTTATAAACAGATATCTAAATGTAGCCGCGAAACCTTAAAACTTTATGATCGTTTACCAAATATTTTGAAATTAAAACATTTAACGTACGGTTGTCGTTAGTACGAATATTCGTTGGAAAATATCGATCGCTTATACGTACCCTATGTATTAATTAGGGGTAGGTAATATCGTATATAATAAAGGTTTCCTCGTAGCTTTAAAGGTTAATATTAATAAAAGGTTTACGGTTTTTTAGAATAAACTTACCAACGATAATTAAATGCGATATACGTATGTGAAAACGGCCTACCGTTTCCCTCAAAAATATTAACAAGGTATTTACCCCGAAACCACTTATTTTCCTTCACGAAAAACTCCCCGCCGACCTTAAGGAATTGACCTTTTTATTCGACAAAGCCCTTAACGATAAACTACTCCCTTACCGTTTCAAAACGAATTATGAAATCGTTTTTCGTACCGATAATAAAGGCTAACATTTAAAAGTCCCATAAGGTCCTTTATACGATATATTACGTAAGGAGCTCTTTACATTATGTTAAACGTTAACCGAGTTATTCAACTAGCGCTATATTGGAATAAATAGTTTTTTCAACAGGTACCTTGGTATTTTTCGTTAAAAATATGGAAATAGGTTATATTTTTATATTGATTACCGTAGACTTAATACTATTACGGAAACGGATCATTACCTATTCCCTTTTATTAAATTAATATTCGTAAATATTTCACAAGCTGATTAATTTATCAAGCTGAATGTTAAAACTGTTTTTTATTAATTTCGTATTCAAAGAGGAAACGAATAAAAAACTGTATTTCGTATATGTTTTGCATTTTTCGAATAACTTATTATTTCCTTCGGCTTTTTTAACGCCCTTATTACCTTTTAACTTTATATTGATAAATCTTCATTCCCCTTTTGAGTTAATCCTTTCACTTATTTCAACGATATCCTCGTTCATTTTAACGGTACCTTTAATCATTATATAGTTAAGGTTAAATAAATTTTTACCGTTTTAAATGTTGCGAAACTTAACGAAACATTTTTCAATACGAATTCGGTATTTGAAAAATTGAGTACAAAAAATTCGTTATTAAGGTTAACGTCAGTATACGTATAAACCTAAAAGAGCTACGCGTTATCCGGAATCAAACGGTTTTTATGTCGGTTTTAAAAATACGAAGCTTTCTTAATTTCGTAAATTTTTACCGGCATCTTATTTACAACTATTCGACGATCATTCAATTACTATTCTGGCCAACCCGTAAGAGTATCTTATTTTGTTATGGATCTAAGAAAACAATTGTTTTCGAGCGGTTCAATTTTAAGTGTTTTTTTTTTTCGAATTTATACTCGCTTAATAGGATTTAAACCACGATACCTTTTTTAAAGACAACTATTTTGATTAGGCCTTAAAAGGCTGTCTTTTTCAACGCGACGACTACGGTAACCTACGCCTAGTAACGTATTACTTTTGTCGTCTATCTCTCATTAAATATAATTTTGAAATCCACGATAAATAGCTATTCGAAATTATAATTTATTTGAAGTATAAAACGCTGAGATTCAGGGCACGGTATGCCGGTTTACGATCCTGCTAAACTACATAAACTTAAAGTACTTTATAATTATACGATGGCTTTCCGAATGATAAATCTGCTAGTTTAAACGCCTTTTGTAATTCTGTATTAGGTTGGTATATAATAAAATAGTAAACTATACATAACTTTATACTTTATTACGACTAGACTGAAATATTTTAAAAGCCTTTTTAATCCACGTTACTTAGGTCGAAAACTTCAATTATTACATCCCGAATAATTTGTTTTTATATATAATAATTGCTAGGTCCCTACGGTATTTTCGTAAAATAACGTAAAATGTAACGACGTTGACCCTTTTCAGCGTTTTCTAAACGGGCGCAAACCCCCGCTTTTAAACGCGATATTTACTAGCTCGTTCTAAAACTAACATATTTTTCGAATTGTTGTAAATAACTTACTAATGCTTTATTTAAGGTTTACCTTAAATAACGTTATATTATAAGGATAAAACGATATAATTTTATATATTGTAGCGGTATTTATAGAGGTTGACCTTTAAAAAGGTTAGAAAGGAAATAAATCGTAAGAGAAAACCGGGTACGTAATACCTAGTTTTACTGAATCTTTGTAAAGAGATAAACAGACGAAGTAACTTTAAGCAATTGATAAGCTATTTACTCGTAAATTTATAATAATTATAACCTATATTAACAAAAACGTAAATAAAACGAATAAAATTACAAAGGAAATTTATTATAAACGGTGAGTCATTTGAAAGTCGAAACGGAATTACCGAGTAGGCGCTTTGCCGCCATTATTTCCACTATATAAGGCGCTCCTACTATTAATAATACTAATTCTATCGTAATGAATATGGAAATTGTAAAAGCGTCCGTCGATAAATTAGGCGCGGGCGACCTATTCGTTGTAATTCGCGGGTATATCGAGGGGGAACAACTTATTAACGAGTATATTATTAATAGCTCCCTTTAAGATAACGAATTTAGCGGCGGATTCCCAGTCCATGCCGTTAGATTTTGCGAATAAGGCCTCCTAAATATTAAACAAAACATAAAATCATTTACGAGATTTTTATTTTATATTCGTAAGCCGAACAATGATTACTTTAATTGCGTTAAAGTCGTAATGGTAAACGCGGAGTATAGTTATAAAGACGTTAAGGTTGTTATTACCGCCGTTGCTTTTGTGGGTATAATAACTTTTTATAACAGTTTTCGCGAAGTCCTTCAGTTATTAAAAAAAAACGTAAAAATAGTTTTTTGAGCCCTGATAAACTTTCGGTCTCGACGTAATTTACCTATTATCGTAGTATTTTATATAATTGATTGTAACTTAATACCAGAAAACTTCAATGGCTAATTAAAAGGTTTACGTTTAGGTCGTTAACGTCCGTCGAAAGGGACGTTAATATCGTAGTCGAAGTTAGAGGAGTTTGATTCTTCATCGTCTGAGAAGCTAGCGCGGTCCCCGGTATGGAACGATATAGCGGTAACGTCGTTCATAACGTACGTAGGAAGTTGTCTTGAGGACGTAGGCGTGCCAATAATTTCGAGCTGTCGGATTATATTCGTCAAAGCATTTAATACGTAGTACTCCGTTATTCTAAGTGTATAACGTGCTTCCTAGCGTCTTAATCCCGCTCGATGAATTCCGCACGTAAGGTGTCGGTAAAACGTTCGTAATAAGCTGTAAGGTAATCGTATTAGGCTCTTAAAGCGTTTTAAAGCTATTCCCTAATACGCGCGTCGAGAAATTTCTCCAGAATTTAGGGGTTCAGATTCGGTGAGTCGAAGGATAAAGATATAGCCTTAGTCTATAACTGTTAATAAACAGTTAAAACACTGTCGAAAAAAAATCGAGGTTTATATGTAAAGGGACTAAGGCCGGAGCTGTCGTTTAAGGTAGTCGGATTCTGTCTATAAACCTCGATAAAGGTGGGAAGGAAAAGTCTTTGCTAGGGAGTTGTTATAAATCTAAGATGATGTAATTCCCGGTCACGTAACGTATGGAAGAGTATCCCCATGCAGCTTTCTCTCTGCTCCAGAGCATCACAGGAGCGTGTAGAACTACCAGGGTTGAATCTCTGGTAATACTAGCCAGGCACTAGCCTGTAACAAAGTAACTGTAGTTAAATGGAAAAAAAGAAGTTTTGCTTAAACCAATAACGATATATCTTTTTATACCAACCCAAAACATATAGCGCTATAATTATCCTTACGCAATCACCCCTATGCAATCACACTAATGTAATTGCACTCATGCGAAAAAAAAAAAAAAAAAAAAAAAAAAAAAAAAAAAAAAAAAAAAAAAAAAAAAAAAAAAAAAAAAAAAANAAAAAAAAAAAAAAAAAAAAAAAAAAAAAAAAAAAAAAAAAAAAAACCACCATTAATAATCATATCGCCACCAATTAGCTATACTAACCAAATCTTTACTATATTTACCATCGCGGCTAAAAACTACTGATTCGAACCTTTGCAATTTATACCGCGATTACATTATCACTACAAAACTACGAATACAAACTATATTATAATTACAATGTTGCTATTAAGCTACGGATACGTATTATATGACAAATATACTATTATTACTATAATATAAATATGGAGCGTATAAAAAATGAAGAAAAAAATGCTAATGTGGATATTATTATATATCTCTATAGTCAGTATACATAGGTCAAGTGATAGTACACTACATTGCAAGTTACACTCCTATAGAGTACACGATAACGTGTTACGCTTAAGGCTGCACTCTTGAAGAGTATATATATAGCACGGCCCAGAAAGAAGATCAGCAGAGTGTATGGTAAAGTGCTATAGCCCGAATGAGAGGTTAATAACCTTTTTTCCATAGCATGCACTCTCTGAATGCTTCTTATCCCTTTTTTTATCTATCTTTACTTACTAAAATACCAATCTTCATGATTTATCTTCTGATAAGTTAATGTAATAGATATCTCACCGACAATAACGTTGGCTGTTAACAAATTAAACGTAATCCTTTTGACTAACCGGTTAGGTTCGGTGTTAAGTTACGTTATTAAATATATAAAGTTACGATATTATGTCAATTACGTAGAAACTAGATGTTTATCGGTATAAGAAAGTTTTATTTTTATGTTGTTTTTTGATAATTCAAGGGCTTTACGAAAATAGTTACATAATATTATTATGTTTGCGGTAATAACAGTGAAAATAATAATCCAAATATTTTTATAATGATATGTTTCGTATATTATTACGACTCAAATGCGGTAAAGTTTTTTAATTCCTCATTTACTAGTTTAAAGTAAGAGGTTTTTTTATATTTTTACAGTTTTTTAACGCTAAAGTGGTTTTGTTTACGAAAATAGGCGATATAATTTGGAAATTCGCCGTTAAACTCGTCTTTTATTCAAAATTATTAACGATATATCTGTCAATACGTTATTTAGTTCTGATATGCCCGCGGATTATAATGAGTACGTGGCTAGTGTTCAAATTATTAATAAACTATTTCATAACCCTTATACTTGATATGATAACGTTAATTATATTATTAATACTGATATCTGTGGTGTTATTTATAATGTGAATAGCATCGGTGACGCGCCCGTTTACGATAGCTAGGGGGGTATTGTTATAAATAATGTAAACGCTTTTCGAACCGTTATCAAATGATACGTTACTTAAATTAACTATTAGTAACTTCCCCACTGTCAAAATCATGGTTTTTGTTTAAAATACGGTGTAAATAGTTATTGTATTGGTATCTACCTATTGGATTCCGAATAACATCCGAATCATTTTTGTATTAAAGTTAATATCGACATTTTCCTTACCTTAACCAACGATCTTATCGATTTTTAAAATGTAAAAGCCTAATTTTCGTATATAGTTTCATACAAATTTCCTAGAAATCTAATTAAACCCGCTATTCTACCTCCAGCACTTAAAAAGTTTCTTGTTTATAATAAATTTATCTGACAGCTTTGTTCAATTTACTAACGTGTCAGTAAATATAAGTTAAAAAGGCTAAAACGCTTGGAGTAACTAATTCACACGTGTATTAGAATTACTAAGTATCCATATCCCACTTCGATAAATGAGCTAAATTATTTGTTATACATTTAAAATCAACTTGTATTTTTATAGATGCATTTGACTGTTAACTTTGATAAATACCGGTATCATATTCGACCTTACATCAACTTTCTTAGCATAGGTGTACGAACTACCTTGTTAAGGATGGTAGGGGGCCTACACTGTAAACCCTAACAGTGCCCACTTCCGAGAAAAATTTTCAGGTTCAGTTGCTTTTAACACTATCACTTTACATGTATCCCATTCCACCACAACATCTTTAATCGGATTTATCATCACTTGAATCTTTTCCAGCGACCCCTTTTTGGCTAGAAAGATTGTCGTCGGCCCGGCGCACCACCCGCGCAACAGTGTATCAAGAAAACAGCTCTTACAACCAACGATTCCATCCTTAATTACTTATACTCACGTAGCCCTTTAAACTTAAACTTATATACTGCAAGTGTTATTTCTTTTACGTTCTAAGGTCTAGAAAAAAAACTTTATTATAAGCGTTCACACTTAACGGTTTTATCTATCCAATTATTTATTTATTTATTTATTAACCGTTACCACCCACACCGGCGCCTCAGCCGCTAAGCGAAGCCTTCGACTATACCCTAAATACTTTTAGCTATCTATAAAATATTTTTTTACGAAATGCCATCCGTTTTATAGTATACCCTATTTTGATTATTTCAAACTGTTTAGTCTTGCGGTTAGTAGTAAAAGAATAACTCATAAAATAGAATATATCTATATTATATCCACGGGCTTTGAATCTATATAAATGTGTTTTGTACACCCTTTACTCTTTTTAGGCTGTTAGATCTTCGATACGAGTAAGCATCGAGCGGGAACTAATACAGCCGTATAGTACGGCCCGGTTAAGACTATAGTTTCTATGCTCTTACGGGTCTCTATACTATGGGGTACCTCAAGGCCTTGATTGGAAGGCTGATTTAAGGTCCGGTTTCCCATAAAAGGTTTCACTTAATATTTTGTTTTATAGGTAGAGGTTGTTTTTCCTGTACTACAAGTATAAGATTGAAAACTAATATTCAATATACCTAGTGGTAGGTGCACTCTTTCATCGCGACTACGTATATAATACCTTTACGAATAAGATCCACATTCGTTGGGGAAAAGGTTTCTTTATTAAGCGGGGATCTATATAGTTGATATAAGAACCCTTCGGCAGATATTAAACCGTTAATATAGCGAAAGGTTCGTAAATTGGCCACAGGTGTAGAGGATACATTTTTTAGTTGATATACCTGTGGTATAAGGAATAGGGTGGTTTGTTCAACAAGTTTAAAGGGTATAACCTAGAAACGGGGAGCTAAATGGAGTGGTGGTTATATAAGGTAAGAACTTTAGGTTGCGAGCCTTCCCGCCGGTATATATATGTATCTTTCACATTGTCGAGGGTCACAATATATTAGCTATATAGTGGGAACTGCCCGGTGACAGTAAATCTGAAAAAGAAAATACCGGTATCGAATTTAAACTTATATTATATCTCGTTCATAATACGATATGAATTTAGGTAACTTTTTAAGAAAACAGAAATAGGTAATTGATGCTGTTTAAAAACCTATATTACTCTTAAAAAACCGGGTAACCACTATGTATAGGAAAGTGGTTTCAGGCTGATATATAAAAAATCTTAAGGTATCGGTACCAATATCTTTTATACTATACTTCGTAGGGCTCAAAGTAACTAAACCACTACTACATAACTCGCCGCCATTTCCCTTGAAAATATTGATAAAACGTTAATGTCAAAGCCACCTATTTATATTGACGATAAGTTCTCTGATATTTTTAATTGCTTCATACCTTTATTTGACAAAACCTTAAAAGATAAACTACTTCCTCATTGTTTCGAAGCCGACTACAAAGTTGTGACTTAAAATAACAATTAGGACCAATCCTTCAAAGTTCCTTAAAGGTTATATACAGTATGTTATAGGAAAAACTTCTGGTATTACTAAAAACGGTAACCGAATTTCTAAATTGAATCTATATTTACGTGAATATCTTTTTAACGAATACCCCCGTATTCTTCGTTAAAAACAAGAAGGTGGGTAATATTTTTATATAGATTACTGTAAATTTAACTTTGTTAAGAAAACCGACTACTGTTCTTTTCAACTAATTATAAACAAAGTTTGCAAATATTTCATGAATTCAATAGTTCATTGATTTTGATATTTAACCCGCCTTTCATAATCTATATATGAAAGAAAATAATCAATGGAAAACTACTTTCCATAAACTTTTCAGACTTTTTAAATAATTAATCACCCTTTTCGATCTTTCCGGTATACTGACTACCTTTAAACGATATATTAATAATTAATTCTTCCTATTATTTGATATTATTCCTCTTGGTTTTATCCATGGTATTATAGTATATTCAACAAAAAGTTTTAATAATTTCAATGTTAAGGTAAAGCGGATATTGAACGATTGAAATAATGTTAATATAAACCATAATATATCTTAATATAAATGCAAAGTTTGAAAAATTAAGTATTTGGAATTCGTTATCGTAACGAAAATAGCAATACGTATAAATCCGGGAAAATTAAGTGTTATCTGGGAATAAATAGCTTTCACATTAATATTGAGGATACGGGTTTTTTCGGTTTTGTTAAATTTTACTGTCAAATTATTCGGAATAGTTTTACAATCTCTGGACCTTTAATTCGTTATATTAATATGGATATGATTATATATCCTTATACTTAGTAAGCGATCACATAGTAGGGTATACTCTTGTAGAGTGCACAAAAAATATCACGCTGTAAGATACACTCTTGCAGAGTGCATGATAGCATGTCACGCCCCAAGAGAGACGTTGACATAGTATATGGTAGAGTTACACGCTTCGAGTGAGTTTATAAACTCTCACCTGAGGCGTGCACTCTTCGTATGACTCTTCTCATTTAGATTTTAAATATCCATTTTTAATATTATAATATTTTTATTTTATACGTGAAGGTATAAAGAGACCTCACTAAGACGGATTGGTTACCGATTCGATGAACAATAAATATCCCAAGAAAGTAAAGAAAAACCTTGGTAAAATATGTACAAGGGAATACTATAGCGGTCTTAATTGTTTTGTGTTTGAATACTACATTTTATATAAAATTCGTGGGAGAGGAGAAAGACTATTAAAGGCGGGGTGACTTTGAACCGGATACTTTTAATATAAAATTATGAATTCTATTGATTCCATTTAACTCCTAAAATCCTTGTTACGCTATCTGTCAACTCGATTATCATTTTGTACATACTTAGGCATTTTTAGAGAGCGTTTTATTACGTATCGATTACGTAAGTTATTAAGTTTCGAAACTCTTTGTTAAGACCTAACCAAAACAAACTTGTAAGGCGTTCCAACAAATTAGTAAAGCGTTCAAAATAAATTTTGCAACGCTTTGACAAACTTAGAAAGCGCTTAACATAATATTTTAACCGGTTACACATAGTTCATAAATAGCTAGAATAATTGTTAGAGCGCCCCTACCATTACCCTAAGCTCCAAAAGCAATTTTTACAACATCTACAAAAAAATACACCAAGTACCCAACATACCGTTTGAAGCGTTTCAGCATATTTTGTAAGCTCTTAATATAACAATCGAAACGCTTTCTATACTATTTTAACCCTTATATACTATCTTCCCACTTCTAACACCCGATTTACTCTTTCAAACTACTCCATTCGATTTATTAAATACCGCTTATTCTAATTATTATTTATGAAGTTTAAGTTTACTAGTGTAAACGCTCAACAACTAGTTGAGAGCGTTTAACTAGTTTGTAGCTAAGCATTATCTACATTATATTGAAACTAACAATCGTTCAAAGTCTTGTTCAAAACGCTTCAACATTTTCTATCAATATTTCATTCACATATTGTAAGATTTTATTTACAGTTCCATTCCAAAATCCTTTTCAATATACTATCTTAAGCGTATAAAACACTCCATTAATACTTGTCTTTCATTAGAACCCTTCATACATGATAACCACGGTTTTCTATTACAATTAATAATAAATCTGGTGAATATTAACCAGTATATAAACCTTTTATTATGACATATAACATTCCGTGAGAAAAATGTTTTATATATTGTTGATCTTAATATATAAGAATATGTTATTAAAGTATCAGTAAAGAATTTAAAGCCTTGTCCAGTAAATACGTACGTTGTAAACGTGATTTTTCGTTATTGGGGGAAAAAGGCTTAAGGTCTCGATTGATTCGACAATTTTCGAATATAATTTTCCAATTGAATGTTGTAAATGTGGCATAAAGTATACCATTCGATTCCGAAAGTATTATGTATACAATTCAAGAGTGGAGGAATCATTACCCTAGGTTTTAAAAACGTTCATATTGAAAAGGCTATATTTTTCACAGCTTAATTTGATGAAATACTAAATTCGAAAGAAAAGGAGGTGTTATGGGTGGACTTTGTAAAAGAATATTGGTTGATGTAACAGTAAAATAAGTTAATAAAGAATTTCGGAAAAATCATTAATACATTTCACGTACGTAAAGTATAAGACTTTTCTAAAGGTTAACCGCATTATGAAAAAGGTAGACTGAGATTGAGGAATCAACGAAAGAGGATAAAGAACTATGAAAGGTATCTGCTACTCTGGTTAAATTGAAATACTTTAAAAAAGCACTACTTTGAACAACGATATGAATTAAACTACTTCTCAAATATATTCAATGACTTCTAGGCCCGTATTAAAAATGCCCTAAATAAAGAAATAGGAATTTACAAAGGAAATATAAGTTGCGATAAACGATTGTACGAGATTTACAGCCCGATATTTACAAATTACTGCACTTACCGCAACCTTCTATCACACCGAGTTCACATTGAAAATATTAATGCTACAAAGCTTACCAACTTTGCCAAACTATAAAACAAAAACGAGAATTATAATAATAAATCCTACGATATCGTCGATAATGAAACCCGTATAATATTGAATACTTGTGAAGGATGAGGTATTAAACTTTGTCAATTTCATATATTTTTACCAGGTATACCCATTGAGTAATTTAAAGTGGTATATGGATTATTTAACATAATGAAATATGTTTACAGAATATTAAAACCGCATGAAAATACATTTTGATACGGAAATTAATTACGAACTTTATAACAGGGATAAGATAGCTATTAAATGGGAATACGTTAAAATTCAACGTAAGAATGTCGACCAAACGTTATGAAAGGTACTTTTTATCCTGTTGAAGAAAGTCAAAAATTATTCATCAGCATTTCAACTGAAAGATAAGGGCGAAAAACTGTTTATCCAAATAATTAAAAACTATATCGTAGAAATCCGGATTTTAACCTTACGTTATTTAAACCGAACAAAAACCTGAAAGCTTTTTGTAAAAGCCTTAAAATGTTACTTGAAACTTCGATACGATAATGAACGAGCTTAGGATTTGCGTTTATAACCAGAAAGGCTAAGAACTAAGGCCCGTAAATTATGAAAGCGGACCTTGTCCAAATGATTTACCACGTTTTTGATCGATGATTCAAAGTGTATCTAAAGTTAAAAAAAAAAAAAAAAAAAAAACTCAAACACAGCTATCAAAACAATACATACTGAAAAAAGAGCCCTGTAAACTGAGGATAAAGCTGATACCAATAATGGCGCCTTTATAACTGAATACGAAGTTTACCACATATATCACCATACTTACAAAAAGGCATACGAAGCTTTTCTAGTCCTTAAAAATAATGCATTATATATAATAAAGTAGGTTATTAATCAACTGATTATATGGTATACAAGTATACTCGAATTGAACGATAAGTTTCAGCCGATTACCCGCCTAAATACCAAACAAGATTCAATTTTAAGACATATACAGGCGACTATGAAAACTCTCAACAGGATTTAGATGTTTACCCATACGAATATACCATTAGGAAAAATTATTCTGAAAATAACGAGACTTATGTAACGACCTAGAATAAAGAAACGTACCGGTGAGTATTTATAAACCTGTAGGATACATTATTCTTATATAACTTAAACCTAAATCGTAGAAGCGGTATATTGAATACTTCTATGAAATTATAGTTTACGTTATTTGATAGGTAAAGTAATCGATTTTAGGGCATTATTCCAAATACTAGAGTAAACAAAATCTCGACCGCCGGAAAATAATAATTCAACACTTATACGGCAAATATTCCTAAGTTTCAATCAAATAAAATAAGAAAACACCGGGAAGTTTTGTTCGGCAAAAGAAAAGCGTTATTATCCGGCATAATAGTGATAAATATAGGATTTAAACAAATTAAATTTGATGTAATGGATTTTAAAACACTATTTCTGTTTTTGTTCATTAATATAAACAAACTCGGAATTAAGGTTCGAAATAAGATTAACTAAATTGTTCGCATTTCGAAAAGCGTATTTTTTCCGTTTAGTTTAAGGTTTCAATACATATGTTTTTTTCCTAGAAACACGTATAATGGAAGTTACCTACTTAACATAGTTAAAACTACGTAGATTATACCGACGTTTCGGGTACACGATTACGGAAAGCTCTGTACGGCTACTTTACGTAATAAACCATATGAATGTAGGAAAGGAAACCTTGAAGGCTATCCAAAAGTTCTACCACGAGTACCAATTACACTTATAAGTTTTACGGCGATTTAAATTCCGCCATTGCAATAACTTAAACTTTAACTACTATGTAATTGTAGATATTATATAATTTAACAGATAGCCTTTTCTTCACGCCGTTGACGCCATAATCTTATTTTAGGCCGCAAAGTTTACGCAAAGCGTTTCTGCAGCGAATTATTAGGATACCCTAGTTAACTACTAGACAAATGATGATTTTAGGCCTTTGTATTAGATTACCCAAGATATAGGTATATCGTTTAACTCAATTGAATAGCGAATTAAATCTAAAATAACCGGTAACAAATGTAGGTAAATACCAGTAAAGGCGCTTGACGGTATCGAAAAGTACGAACGATACTATAGATCGCTTAAAAAACGTATACGGTCCTACCTAAGAAAATAAAAGGTATGACTGTAAAGGAATCGATTTCGTAAATAGCAGTAAACGCCGTAAATGATATTTTTACCCGGAATAGCCCAATTACTACAATTTTTATCTTTGGTGTTTATACTAAAGTCGATATTAATTCCGTACTTTTACCAGGGACAGTATAAAGATAAAATGCTATAACAAAATTTATAACAGCTATGCATTTCCTACGGGCTAGGAATAATGTTATGAAAGTATTAGTAACAATAGACGACCCGCGGCAAACAGGCGTTTTGAAACTAATATTACAATTTCAAGTCCTGGTTTGAAAAATAAGGAAAGGATGAACTAGCCTTTGGAAATTTAACGACAATAGAGGATATAATATGCTTGTAAATTTAATGAATGTTACCAGTTAATTTAGTTAGATAATGTTACGCGAATATAAGACGTAAAAGGTGAATGATAAAACCCCAAACGCGTAATTCGACGAATGGCAGTAATCATGCCACTCCCCCGATGACCTATACGACCTATCCCCGAAATTTATACACCTTTTGGATACCCTTTTACAACCTTTTCCACCACATTAAATCGACTACCTTATGCTATCGGATCCGATATTACACCTCCGAGGGCGTTCACTTGGTTTCAAATAAAAAAAGCTTGAAAACCTTTATTAAAAACTCTTTTATTACCCAAAAACAGACGGCGGACCGTGAGTTAAGTATGAGATCCCGTCGTAAACGCGTTATTAAAACTTCGGGTAGACAATTGAAAAAGTTGATATATAAAGAAATCTCCATATTAATCGAGTAAACCGTCTTTTGGTTTCAAAGGTATAATCGAGGAATTTACAACGACCACAAAATCTTCTCTACCCAATTAATGTATAATATAAAAAACCAAAATCAGAAAAGCTGATAAAAAATACAACTCATGGTTAAAGGGTATGATAATATTAGAAAGAGAAATATTATAATTTAATTGCCTACTTTGTAATAAGCGAACGACTAATTGATTTTAGCGTTTAACATTTTTCCCAGTATTCTCTGTAACCTTTATTTTAAGCTCCTAGATATTACGTAAACTTATATATAATTACACGAACATTGTGAGTAGCATATTTACGCCCATATTTCTACAAAGCTTCAGAAATAATATTTGCCCGAAACAATCATGTATATCTTAAAACCACTTTACGACCTCGTTAAAACTAATGTATATTGGGTTGATACCTAATAACGTTATTGTAAGAAGCGCCTCGAAATAGCTTAGTAAACCTTCAACCCCTGTCCATTGGTTTCAATACTACATTTTGCAAGTTTTACGTTCAATGAAATGTAAACCGATAATAAACCTATATTATATTATATATCTTCCTTATTAGTAATTAAACAAATATTTAGAAAATTAATTCAAAAGCGCAGCCCAAAGTTTACGTAATGGAAAACCGTGTGATCAACTATAACTGTGTAATAAATACGTTTTGAAAAGATATTTTAAAGCTTCGGCAAAAAAAGTAAATACATAAAATTTCTCTTACGAACCATACTAAAGCAAAACGAGTTAATAAATATAAATGTTAACATACACGTAGAATATAGGTTTTATCGATTTCATAACCAAAAGCGGCGTTCAATGTTTTTATCGTTATACAATGTTAGGCAAACCCGTCGAATGATATATATAAAGCGCTTACCAAGCGCCTCAAAAAACAAATTAATAATCCGAAACGCGGCGTTCGCTTTATACTACTTGATATGTGTATAATTAAACTTTATATCTCTACAAATAAATCCGTGGCGAATGAATCAAATTATAGTTTGTCAATATAATTGATATTTATTTTTGGTAACTAAATATCAGCTTATTCCGAATTTACCATTTATCAAAACATTAGGTATTAAAACCCAACGAAATATAAATAGGTTACTCAGAGAGTTTTGACCTTCAAAATCCATAGTATAGTTAGAAAATTCGACTCCGAAAATATTATAGCGATGACGATTCGAATAAGTATTTCAAATTTTAATTTCAACCCCTTCACTTTAATAATTTACACTAACTCTTTTTCTTTTTACGAATACCTCATTAAGCTCGACACTACAAATTAAAAGCGCTTTATAATATATGATATTACTTGATGCGAATCGTACGAGCGCCGCGAAATGAAGGAAACAAAATAAATTGATGGAAATTTAAACCTGGTGAATATCATGATTAAAGACGCTCCAAATAGAGTATTGAAAACACTTGTTTCTATAAACATTATTTTCGTTAGCTTTATTAAGAAGGTTTTACGATATGGCCCTAGATAGGCATATTATTTTTTACCCATTTTTGTGGATATTACCATATATATCTATAGTTGGTAAGCGGCTACGCTGCGGATTGTACCTTAAAGAGTGCACGGTAACTTACCACTCTGCAAGGTGCATTCCTGCAGAGTGGATTATAACGTACTACTACCTAGAAATAGCATTTTCAGAGTGCACGATAGAGTGCCACTACTCAGAAAGGAGATTATCAAAGCGTTTGATAGAATACCACTGCCTGGATACGAGGTTTATCACCTCGTACATGTAACATACACTCTTCGAATATGTCCTTTCCCTTTTACAACTTATCTTACTTCAATATACACCAATCTTTATAATTTCTCTTTTGTTATGTCAACGTAATAAACGCCTTACCGACACTTATTAATAGCTGACTCGGTTGATTACAAATAGCCTAGGAAAAAAGATATAAATACAAGTTAAATACTTATAACGGGATCTTATAGCAGTTCCAATTATTTTTACTTTAACATTACAATTTTACAATAATTACACGGGATGTGTATAAAATTATCAAAACAGGTTAACTTTAAAAAGGATAACTTTAATATAATATTATTAAACCGGTTAATGCCTTCTTTGTTAAAATCCCTGTTATGTTACTATTTACTCGGTTGGCGCTTTTATGTACCTGGGCACTTTTTTTAGAAAAAAGTCTTATTACGTATTAGATTACGTAATCTAAAACCATCAAGTTTCGGGACCCTTTATTAGGACCCATCCGATCTAAATACAGTATCCAGACCGCTTACGAAATACAAGAACGGCCAAAAAACAACATCTACACCGTTTAGGAAACCCAAAAGAGGTTAATACATAGCACCTAAACCGCTTGCAAATAACAATAGTAGCCATAACACGACATCCGAACCGTTTACCAAACGCTAACCGAGTCTTATATACCGGATTATGCACACACACCTTCGCATTTTTTTCCCTTTCCCCTTACTCTGTTCGCTTCCCTTAAATCGCTTCACACCACCTATTCAAATTCATTACTTACGACTTTAAGTTTACTAGCCGCTTAATTAACGTAACGCTTACGAAACGCTAAAAATGCTAATTCAAAACGCTCAACTGGTTTGTAATCACGTTTATTTACACCTTACTTAGATATCACTTATATTAAAAAACGTTAGATACCTTACTTCAAGCGCTTCATTACCCCCTGTTTACTTTTCGTTTATATATTTATACGTTTTTATTATAATTATCCCAAACGAATCTCCTAAAATACTATATTCTGAATGCAAACGAACCTTACAAACTACGTAAAACATAACATCTATACCGTTATAACGTTCTCAATAAACATATAAACCAACATTCCCATCGTTTTAAGACACATTACACTTTTGTAATCATAGACCCAATACCAACAACCCCGAAAAAAGCCAGTAATTACTTCAACCTTTTAATTCTATATATAGGTATTAGAAAATCTATAATATATAAAATTAACCTAAGTCTTTGGAATAACATTATCTATATACCCGTTAAAAAACTAAACCCTTTTACAATAAATACATACATTATAACCATAATCTTTTACTACTGGAAGGAAAAGGCTCAAGGACTTAATATATTGGACGAATTCCAAAAAAAAAAATCTCGGATTAGACGATAGAAATATAGCATACGGTATACAGCTCGATTTCCAAAGCCTTAAATATTTAACTACAAAGTGAAGGTATTAACATTCCAGGAGGAAGGAACTTCCTCCTGACAAAAACCCTATTAGACACAATACGACTTACCGACATACTGAACTAAAAGGATAAAAATACGCATTAAACAGATTTTATGAAAATATATGACTTGAAGAAATATAAGAAACAAGGAATACAAAATATAAAAATAAAACGACAATACGAAAATGATGTACGAATATAACGCGTAAAACGCTTTGATAATATATCCGCGCCCTAAATTAGGCATATAAAGTTCTAGGAAAAGGAAAAAAGTATACGATTATTACTCGTTACGCGGGTGTTACACACCCCTATCCCTATATATACTATAAAAGAAAGACAAATACCGATTCACTTCTAAAATAGAACTAATACCCTTTTCAACCGTAATAGAAGCGGCTAAAATACCAGAAACAACCTGCCCGAAAAAAATATAAGCGGCGCAAAACGCTAATACGAACCTTATGGATTAATACCCGTTAATCATGACCCTTACTGTAACCTTTTACCGCACTGCTTCCCTACTAATAAAAACGACTCTATAAAGCTTACCAACTTTACCAGGCTTTAAAATAAGAACAAAAACTATAAAGGCGAATTGTACGACGTGTTCGATAATAAAATACGTATAATTCTGGATATATATAAAAAGCTAGATATTAAAGCGTCCTAATACCACGTTATTTTACCCTGTATAATATTTAGTGGAGATAAAAATAATATATATATATATACTATTTCACGTAAATATACACATTTACAGAGTGTTATAATGGCCTAAAATCGCACTTTGATACAGAAATTAACTATAAGCCTTACGATAGAAATTGGATTAGTATAACTCGGGAATTTGTAAAAAGTAAACGTTAAAATCTTAATAAAAGCCTATGAAAGGTGTTTATTGCCTTGTTAACAAAGTTCCGAAAGTGTTGGGCGGACCTTCAACCGGAATATAAAGGTGATGAATTATCTACTTAAATCATAACAAAATTACACCACGGAAACTCCACTTTTGACATTACCATATTTAAATCGGAAAATAATCTAGAAGCTTTTTATATAAGTCTGATAATATCGTTTAAAATCTTTATACGACGAGGAAAAAGAATTAAATCAGTATTTACAACCAATAAAACTAAAGGCGAGAGCTAGATTACTAAGGTAAACTTTGCTGAAACCATCCACTATATTTTAAACCGAGGGTTTCAAGTATATACAAGGTAAAACAATCACCTTAAATACGACTACTAAAAAGATATATATTAAGGCTAAAACCCCGGAAACCAAAGGAAAAACAATTATTATCGAAAACGATCCTACGAACAAAGTCGAAACTTACTGCATTTATAATAATACTCGCTAGAAAGTATATAACACTTTACGGGTTTTTAAAAACGTTATATTATATACGGTAAAATCTGATATTAGTTCATTAAAAACGTAATATATAGACCAATTATCTTTGTGAAGACTAAATAAACATCAATTTAATGTTTACCCTTACGAATACAGGTCCGAAAAAGAGGACTTTAAAAGTAATAATATTTGCTTAATAGCTTAGGATAACGAGGCTGTTTAATTTTTTTTACAGGTCTATAAGATACCTCTTTCCTACATAGTATAAGCCTTAATTACAAAAACAGCGTGTTAAACGCCTATATAACGTCGCAATTTACACTTTGAAATAGGTAAGGAACCCGATTTCAGGGTATTATACCTAATATCAGCGCGGCCGAAATTTTAACCGCCGGAAAGCGATAATTCGATACATTTACGGCTAAATTTCCGAAATCCTAGCTCTATCGAATAAGGGAACATCGGGAAATTCTATTCGGTAAAGGTAAAACGTTGTTACTTGGAATAGTCTTTGTAAATACACAATTTAAATTGGTTGATTTTCTATTATAGAATTTAAAACAATATTTTTATTATCGTTAACTAATATAAATAAGTTCGGAATAGTAGTCTGGAATACGACTAATTATTTTATCCGCGCTTTGGATAATGTATACATACCGTTTCGGCTTAAGTTCGGATACTTGTAGCTCTTCTCCGAAACACGTATAATTAAATTCGTTTATCCAACTTAGTCAGAATTACAAATGTTATACCACCGATTTGGTTACCTAGTTGTAAAACGCTATTAACTATTATTTCACGTTGTAAGCTATACGGATGTAGAAAAAAAACTGTTTAAAACTATCGAAAAGTTTTTCCACAAATACTAGCTATACTCGTAAATCCTACGGCGATTTAAATCACACCTTCAAGATAACGTAAAATTTAATTACTAGGTCATCATAGATATTATATACCTTAACTTCCAAATAATAGTATATTTCGTGGACGTGGAAATATTATTTTAAGTCGCAAAATTTACGCGAAGCGCTTTCATTACATACTATTATTTAAACGTTTATTTAGAGCCTTCTAACTAGATTGCCTACAATATAAACACGGTTTTCAATTCGACTCAATAGCGTATTAAGGTTAGGATTACCGGTAGTAAGTACAAATCAATACTGGTAAAAACACTATAAGATATTAAAAAGTGGGAACAGTACCATAAACCGTTAAGAAGAACTTATACGGTATTATCTAAAGAGCAAAAGGTACTAGTTTTGAAAAATATGTATTATAAATAGCCATTAACATCGTTAATTTTTCGGCTAGAGTAGGCCAATCCTTACGCTAATTATTTTTGGTATTTAATCAAAATTCACATAGACTTTACACAGTCGCTAATTACGTTATGAAGAGAGAGTATTATAACGAAAGTTATAATAGAATTACGTCTTCTAACGGTTAAAATAATATTTCGAAAGTATTAGCTATAGGGAACGACTTACATGAAACCGGCGTTTTGGACGTATCATTATAGTTTAAAGTCCTAATATGGAAAACTAAGGACGGATGGATTATCACTTACAATTTGACTGATTGTGAGGCCACGATATGCTCGTTAACTTCCTAAATAGTATAAGTTCGTTCCGCTAAATAATGGTACGGAAATATCAAAGGGAAAAGGTGGGGATAAACTACCCGAAACTAAAATCCAACCAAGGATACCGACGGAATGACTTTTACGATAACGGACCTAAACCCCTCCTAAATCTAATATAACTCCTGGGAAACACTTTCGAACCTTTGCCACTATACGAAAGTGGCCTGCTTATATTAACGATACCAATACCTTGCCGCCAAGGACGCCTACTAGACTTAAAAAACAAAATACATCCCAAAATCTTTATTAATCAAAAAGAAGTAGCAAACCGTAAGCTTAACTTAAAGCTCCGCCGCAAGGTTATTATTACTATTTTCGGTGCTCTGTTCGAAAAATCCACCTAGACAGAAATCTTTGCCTTAATCAAATAAGGCGTTTTTCGCCTTAAAAGTTTTGAATTAACGATTTACAACGCTTGTATGATTTTTATTATACGCCTAGTATACGAGATTGAAGATAAAACCGAAAGGCTGTATAAAAAGATCTATCTTATTATAAAGGGGTATAACGACAACAGTAAAAAAGATATTATAACTTAGTTTCCTACCTCACAACTCGTAAACCACCGTTTAATTTTTACTTTAGCAGCTTTCTTTCATACCCTTTAAAATTTATATATAAGATATTGTAATACTACGTAGACTAATATATAATCCGAAAAGCGGCTTAAACAACGTATTTACGCCGAAATACTTATGAATCTTAGGAAATATTATTTACCCGGAATAATTTTACGTATCATTAAACCGCTTTACAGCCTAGCTAAAGTTATTTAGTACTGGGATAACACTTACCAAATATATTATAAAATTCGATTCGAAATAGTCAACTCGACCTTCAACCTATATTTATTAGTTTTAATAGCTTGTTTTGAACGCAGTGTATTCACGGGTATATAAACGGTAAACATGTTAACGTTATAAAACGTCATTTTCTGAATTTAAGAAGAGGAGGCTTTTGAAAGCCAGCCTAAAAGCAAAACCCGAAAGTATTAAACAGAGAACTATATAATCGACTTTAACGGCGCGACAATTACTCTTCGGAACGGTGTTTTGAGCCTTATATAAAAAGGGAAATTACATGAAGTTATCCTTATCGCTTTAAATACCGCAAAACTGGCTGACGAATATAAATTCTAGGGCAAATATAACGCTTAGATTACTTTGGTAGCCTAACTGAAAACGGCATTCGATTTTTCGGTCGCCGCTTAATACTAAACCACCCTTTCATAAGATATAAACAAAGCGTTTAATAAGTGTTTTACGTAATTAATACATAATTTAAAGCGAGGTTTATAGTTTATACAGTTCAATATACGTATTACGAAGCTATTTATTTTTCTAACGGCCTTCTTCCCAATAATAACGACTATAACTTGAAAATAAATTTCGTTTTTAGTTTCAGAAATGTAACTAAAATTCGAAAAGGCTTCATAAGCCGTAAAAATATTATTCATAAGAGTTCTACCAAATACAAGCGGGTTATATGAAGCGTTTTGGTTTCGGAAATTTATAGTATAGTTGAAAGTTTTGTTGAGGAAATTATTATAGCGATAACGGTTCGAGTAATTATTTTAAATATTAATTTAAAACCTATTGTTTTCGCCGTTTATATTAACTTCTTTTCGTTTTACGCATACGTAGTTCAACTTGGTATTACGAAAAAAAACCGCCTTATAATCGATATTATAGCCTTACAAGAATCTTATACACGTCGTAAAATCGATGAAATAAGGCAAATCGATGAAAAATTAAGCATTATAAATGTAATAACTAAAAACTCCCCAAACGGGTCATTAAAGTCGTTTATATTAACGAATATTTTTCACGGTTTTGTCATTAAGAAGGTCTTACGACCTCTTTTAGGCTAAATATTCTACGCCTTACCTTTACCCATTTTATTTTGTACGATCGCACCGCTTTTAACGTTTCAAAACGGCTTGAAATCCATCATTTACGTCGTTTTCCATATTTTACCACGTTGTATATTTTTTTATTTGCATCGCTTTTACGATATTCTTCTCCATTTAAATTTGTTATTCGTACCGCTTCTAACATATGATCAATTTTTTTCTTAGACTTTATTAAATATTCTTTTACTTATAAATTTTTATATTCAATACTTACGTTAGGTTTTTTTTTCAAAAGAAATTATACTAGTATATAACCAATTACATCATGGCCAAGCGCACCGGCCAGGCAAAGATAAACAGCTATTCTCTGTTGAAGGGAGAGGGAGAGCGCGATGTTGCATCATTATCCTTCTCCTCGCCGCCCTTTCCCTTTATACTGGCGCTACCGTAATCACCGCTTTCGATACCGCTATCGGTGCTATCTAAGGGGTGGCCTCACGACTTAAGCCGTATGCCTTGAGGTAAAGGCGCATGAGTGGGGGGAGTTACCCTCTTTACGATGACGCGAAATCACGTCGTCAAATGCGGCTACGTAATATATACATAGGCTCCGCTTTAGGCGGTAATAACGGCTGACGACTCCTTAGTTCGCCGGTTAACGCTTATTATTAATTAATATCTAATTATTTTGATTATTTGCGAAAGTAATAACTTTTGGGAATTATTTGGACGATATATTTAACAAAAGTAAAGGAATTAGGGTCGCTATTAAAAGCATAAGTTTTAAGTAAACTAGTCTAAAACGTTGGCAGGCGCGTAACACAGCTTCGGTTTACGGTTTCAAAACTACCGAAATAAGGACGTATTCGTCGTTAATCCGCTCGTAATGGTAATAAAGGGCTAATAGACCCCCGCTTTCGTAATGATCGTTCATGAATTTACCCGCGGTTGCAAACTCGTCATACAACACGTAAGGCGTATCTTTTAACGGCTCAGAGTTACGAACCCTAGTACGCTGCTTTAACGCCCTACGTATTAAAGAGGTCTCGCGACGTACCCTGGAAATTCGTAACTCGAGGCGGCAAAAGAGGTCCGCATCGACCATTTCGTTTATAAGGATATTAGGATAACAGAAAGTGCGGGAAGGATTAATGATACAAATCACGTTATAGCTTCACCAGATTACATTTACGACGGAAAGGGGTTCCCGAGAGTAATAGGGTTTTTACTCGTGGGGAAAGGGTAAGATTTATAACCTTAAAAACTTCACACTCCTCCCCCTTAAATTGGGTAGAGGAGGAAAAGGAAAGAGGAAAGGAAAAGGAGTAACGGCTTCGGAGGCGGCGGCGGGAGAGATGGGGAGGAAAGCCGGGATAAAGGAGGTGCTACCCAAGGAGGCAGGACTTGGGAGGGTGGTAATGGCGGCGGTGGCGTAACTAGTGGCAGCGGCGGCAGCATTTATACGCTTGCGCTTACGCATTGAACTACACCTAAAAGTTTTGTTTTATTTAGGAGCGACTTAAATATATAGAATTTAATTAAGAAACTTATTTATCGGAGCGATTGAAAATGGTTAATTAAAATAATAGGTTAAATTTATATACGCTAAATTATTGGTTCAAAATTACGTTAATTGTAAATATGTGCCGATAAATGAAAACAAAGTTTTACCTCAACCGACAGCGATATAGTTTTCATATCAACTCTAAAATAAGTACCGTCGTAATTACACTTGCGTAAATCACATATTTGTACCACTATAAGAAATAATAACAAATATTATCAACAACAATATCGCTACCAATTAACTAAATTAACTAAGTCTTTACTATAATTACTTCCGCGGCCAAAAACTACTAATTCAACCCTTTTTTTTTTACCGTAATGACAGTATTATTGCTCAATTACGAATATATATTATACCACAACCAAATTACTATTACTATACTACGGATACTGTTAACGTTAGAAACTTTATATTTATTACTAAATAATGAATATAGGCTGTCATAAAAAAAGAAAGATTACTTATATAGATATTACTATATATCCTTATAATTAGTCAGCGGCTACGTAACAGACTGCACTTTACAAAGTGCACGGTAACGTACTACTCCGTAAGGTACATTCCTGCAAAGTGTATTATAACTTACCATTGCCTAAAAGTGGAATTTGCAAAGTACACGATAAAGTGCCACTACCTAAAGGGGAGTTTAGCTGAGTTCATAGTAGAATGCCACTGACTAGGTGAGAGTTTTATAACCTCTCATCTGTAGCGTACACTCTCCAAATGCCGCTTCTTTCTTTGACAACTTATCTTACTTCAATACATACCAATTTTTATGATTACTCTTCTGCTAAGTTAACGTAATAGAGACGTTACTGACTTTTTTTTTTCATTTGTTTTTCACTTCGTCGTTTTTACTCCCCCTTTCAATAGGCTATTTACCGCGCTTATAAAATATTTTCACTCTGAACATTTATCGTTTTGCGCTTCATTAATATATTATTACGTTTTATATTTCCCATTTGCCTCTTTTGTTATATATCATAACACGTTGCATTTGAAATTTGCCACTCTTCTAATATTTTAACACTCTTTACATTTGCCATTTACCACTTTTCTAATTGATTATCAATTTTTGCATTTGCTATTTACAAATTTCCTAGTATATAATTACTTGTTTTTATCGTTTATCATTCACGACATGTTTTTTTAAATGCAATTTTATATTTAGACATTATTTATATTGAGGCCCAACGAACCAGGAAATATAATATATAGCAGTTAATCCATATAGAATAGGGAGGGGGAGGCAGGGGTTACGTCCTCTTTGTCCTCATCTCCATCCTCTTTACCGTTTTCGTCGCCGTTGTCGTTGCCTTAGCTGTTAACATTATCGCTATCATCGACGCCGCTATTGACGTCGTCTCTAAGAGGAGGGCCCCATGCTTTAGGCTATATATCCTTAGGCAAAGGACGCGGAACGGGTTTTTTTTTTTTACGATGACGCGTAATAACGTCGTTGAACTCACCTATGCAATACATACGAAGGCCCGCCTACTAATTTGTATTAACGGTTGCTATCTCTTTTAGCTACCGGTGAGTGTTGGGTACTAATAGGCCTCATTTTATTTTAGGTATTAAAAAGTAATTTTTTTTTGGTAGAACCACGAACAAGGTATTTAAAAAGTATATAATAAATAGTCGAGCCTAGAATTACAAATTAAAAAAATGAGTAACTTACCATGTAAACTATTAGCACGTAATATGGCCTCAATTTACGGCTTAAACCCACCGAAACTGGGGTGTACCCGTTGCCAATCCGCTCGTAACGGTGGTAACGGGACAAACGACTCCTACTCTAACAGAAATTGCCAATAAACTTACCCGCGGCAGCGAAAGTAACGCACGGTACGTAAAACGTATCCATTAGCGGCCCGGGATTGCAAACTCGGGTATACCATTTCAACGCTTTATATGCCAAAAAAAAACTCCTCGCAGCATACCCTTACAAACAGCGCCTCAAGGCAATATGACCGCTCTACCTCCTACGCCTCGTTGAAATAAATATTAATATAATAAAATTTAAGGGAATCATTATTACGTATCGCATTTCAACTCGACAATACTACGCTTTCGGCGACATAAGGCCTTTACAAGTAATAGAATTTTTACTTGTAGCAAAAAAGCAAGATTAATAACTATTGAAAACCTTTATTTCTTCTTTTGAGGGAAGGAGAAAGGAGAGGAGAAAGGGGAGGAGAAAGGAGGGGAGAAAAGGGAGAAGAAAAGGGTGAGATGGCGGTTTGGTCGGAAACGAGCGACGCGGGGAAGATGAGGTTCGGAATCAAGGATATACTACCGGTATTAAGTAAGCTAATATTGAGGGGGCTATGGGTTATGGCAATGGCGGCCTCATTTAGACGATGTTAACGCGCTGAACAGCGCTTTTGGACTCAGTATTTACGTAATATATGTTTAAAAAACTGTTCAAATATAATATTAGTTAAGTGATCAATTTGTATGAAAGGTTTGAGTATATAATTAATGACGGGTAATTTTGGTATTTAAGCATTTAATGGTTAATTATGGGTTTACCTTAGAAAAGGACGCACTTCGTTAAAAGGAAAAGGGAAAAAAAAATTCATAGATCGATAACGATACATCTTTTTATACTGATATTTAAAAACACGTGATATCAATAATTATACCTTTACAATTATAAATTTGCATTGATCAACAACCTTTACGACTAACCATTCAAAGCTTATAATAATGTTAATACCAAACCGACTAATTGTGAATTTGAACAAATTATACTACTATTGCTGTCACTACCAAAAAAACTGATTAGAGTCTCAAACAAATTTCACTGTTACTATTATATTATGAATATGAAGCTTATCAAAGAAGAAAAGATTTCTTATGTAGATTTGATTATATATTCTTATAGTTAGTAAGCTATTACGCTGTAGGGTATACTCTTGTTGAGTGGATGATAACGTGTCACGCTGAAAGATGCACTTTTTCAGAGTGCCTGATAGCCTGCTACTCCTCTGGAGGGACGTTGGCAAAGTGTATGGTAGAGTGCCACGCTTCGGGTAAGAGCTTATGAGCTCTTACTTGAGGCGTTCACTCTCCGGATACCTATTCTCCCTCTGATATTAACTATCTATCATCAATATTATACTATCTTTTACTTCTTATGTTAACTTATAAAGAGACTTTTCCGACAATCAAAAATGGCATCGTTTTTCGTTAGAGATCTGACGAAAAAGTTACTTTCGAATGACTAAAAAAAATTATTTACAAACCAGTTTTCGCCTAATAAAACCTTAACTGAAAACACTTTTTAAAGACCGACTTTCCTAATTATACTTTAAAAGGCTACTAATTCCATCGGAAAGATTACGATACTTTATACTCAATAAAATAAGGATTTGGTAGTTAATGAATTATCAAATATACTTATAAAAACTATAATAAGGAATGATTAGTAATAATAAGTTATTTGGAAGTATAAAATTCAAAACTCCGAGATACGGACCATTCTTTTATTATCTATACGTATTGTTAAGAATTTAAAATTTTTTATAAATACCCAATGACGTTTCGAATAATAAATTCGCTAATCGGAATAACTTTTCCAATTTCGGTTTAAATTAGTTTATAAACAGTTGCATATTATATAAGACCCAATATACTATTTCGACTAATTAGGATAATTCGAAGAGCTTTTTCGAACCCCGTTTTTTTAATCGGAATAACTTTTCCAATTTCGGTTTAAATTAGTTTATAAACAGTTGCATATTATATAAGACCCAATATACTATTTCAACTAAATTAGGATAATTCGAAAAGCTTTTTCGAACCCCGTTTTTTTAATCAGAAATTATAAATTATACGTTCTAAGTAAGTTCTTTCTTAACTACCTCTAAGCAAAAACGTTTCCCGGTTTACCATCGTTGACGAATTTATTTTGGAAATTCATAGAAATTTCACTAACGTCTACCTTGAGAATGATTGGAACACTTTTATCATTCAGAAAGTTATTTATCCCCGTTTGATTTTGGTGATACATATAAGAGACCAAAGTTTTCCTACTGATATTCATATTAAAACCAACCAATTATTTAAAGCGTTTATTTCGAAGTATCTAATGAACGACGATAGTATTTTTCAATTTCGTAAATTCATTTGTATTTCTATTCAAAATCCGTCTAATATTTCGTTAATTGGAATTACATATGATTCACTTTTGATTGGCTCTCAGGGCCACGACACTACCATCGTTATTTCATTGAAAATATATTTTCAACCTGAGTCATACTATGTCATTCGTTCATTTTACCGAAATTACGCTATTTATAAGCGAATGAATTATGAACGACATTTTTGAAAAGAGATTTTCAAACTTTTATCAGTTTTGGAATGGTTTCAAACCAAGTTTTGAATCTATCCTATAGGCGTTTTTCCTTAAAAAAAAATCTAATAACATACGTTATCTTATAATTATTACAAATTATTAAAATAGTTTTAATTTTTGAAAAGTAAAAAATACTATAAATCTTAAAGTTAACAATAAGTGTTTTTTCAATCGCTACTAGGGATTTTACCAATTTATTCGTTATTATTGATAATCGAAATTCTAATTAGACTGGTGAAGTTTGAAAATGTTTTCACAACTTAATGGAGGTAAAATTGCGTCTCAATACCGTATTTTACCCCGAAACAAATAATATTACAGAATACGTCAATGAAAAGGTTTTCAAATACTTTTTTGTATTATTAACACCTAAATTGATGAAGATAAATTATTACCCGGTAATAAATCAATATTCCATAATAATAATACAATTACCATAAATGAAAGACCGTTTTTCATAACATACAATTATTATATCGACACTATATAACCTATCGAAAGTTTACTTATTTCAATTATAACATTACACGTAGAAGACGAAATTTTTGTTCAATATGTTCGCGACGTTACGAAATTCGTACAAGCCGTAATAAAGGCTACGAAGTAACACATGGAAAACACTGCTAATAAAGAAAGCTCTCCTTTGAAACGCTTTCGGGTAGGCGATAGCGTTTATCTTGTTGAAATAAATATAAGTCGGACCAATTTTCAATAAAACGAGACTAACTTCATGAAAAGTATCGTGTTATATGTATTATAGATTTACACGTTATTAAATTTCATATTTTAGGTAGAAATACCTCCGATTTTACGTTAATATTAGAATATCAGTATTTGCAGTACAGTAGTTCAACTTTACTTACAGTAAAATTAACTATACTGACTGCACATATAATGTAATGTTTTGTGCGGGCCTACTGTATTGTCTGCAACGCCAGTACAGTTTGCGCCCACTTCATACTAGGGAACGAGTCAAGCAATTGGCCCTACAAATTACTGTACAAACCAGTTAGAGGTCTGCCAAACCTAAAACAAGACTTCCACCACTTAACCACACAATACTACTGTTACTTCGACCAATCGAATCGACAACGTTGCAATGTCTAAAGGCCTATTGATAGGCATGCCCTACCAATACTAACCAGTGTTTATTAGGTTTAGTACAGATAAACTAAGTAAAAGAAAAGGCTATTTTCCGGTTACGTTTTACGTTAAAGACGGCAGATAAAGTAGAGGAAAGATTCTTACGAAGGGCCTTTACTATTATGTCAGTCTCTACAGCAATATGGAAAGAATACTTTTAGACAGCGCCAGTCTCTACGGCAGACCAGAGGTAGCAACGGTATCGCTATTCGAAAAACACCCAGAAATCTTCAACAAAGATCCTTCTTAAAGACGTTAATATTAACTATTAGAAGTCTCAAAGTTCGAAAAATTGTAAAACGGCTAAGTCAATACTATTGCGGGTACTACTACAAAAAACAACCAAGTCCTATGGCCCATACACTTTAATTTTCACCCTTTATAAACAATAACAAACGAGCTTCGACCTTACCTTTTACACCAAAACTTTGCCCCTATTTTACTTTTTTCACTTCCCCTACGCCAATTCAATCTTCAGGATCGTTGCTTTAAGAGAAAATACAAAGTCACACCAAAAAAATCACGCCGAGCGATTTAACACCAAATCGCCAAGTTCACACGCGACTTTACGCCAAAAACACCAAGCTCCTTACCCATAAGGTCCTACACCACTCAAAATTTTAAGATAACACTTCTACAAAACCTTTAAAAAGGGATTGAAGCCCTCAGATCCTTCTTTTTAAAACAATACGATGAAAACCTTTAGGGGTCAGATGTCGATGAAGACTTAACCGAATGGCACATGGTCAACTTCGTCAACCACTTAATTATTGAGAAAAACAAAGGCGAAAAACTTGACTTCGACGAACGCGCTTTTCGTAAATATCGTGAGTTTTTCGACGACTAAACTATTAATATATGGAAGAAAATTCAGAAAGATGTTAAGTCTAAATTAAAGGCAAAACTAGAATGACGAGGGATCTACGTGTCAAAAAAAAGGCTCCACTAAGTTAACAAAGACCCTCTTCGACCTAGCTCAACTTAAGTAATATCCTTAAAACACACGCCCTGAAGGAAAAGGTATTAAAAACCATCAACGCCCATATATGCAATCCAGGGAACCTCTCCTTTATCCCTAGCTAATTTAAGCCTCTTCATGTGCTAACGATAAGGAACCTGTTAATCTTCTCTACACTCTAACGCCTCCACGTGACAGCGCAGAGTACACTCTTAGTGGCGGCATAGCATGTAAAGAAACAGCCGCTAATGCGGCCAAAGGTATTAACGTTGACGCTTTATACCAGTTAATTAAGTAATATCGTCAAGTTCTTCAAAACATTTCAATCTCTATTACCCCTCAGCCCTTTAATAGTCAAGTCTCTCAAAACTCTTTCCATAGCAATTTTACCTACAAACGTAAGCCTAACATAGGTCCTACCATAAGACTTTACCTCTAAGATTAGACGACTGACAATTACCCTTAATAATGTGCCTTGGCGGTTCCAAAACTTAAACTATTAGGAAACACCACTAATAAAAACTAGGATGACTATTGAGACTTGCCACTAAGACCTATTGCAATGGTTAATATTAATTAAAAACTCTTTATGGACTTCGCTAAAGATGAAACGACATAAAAAAGTATAACAAAAAGCCCTATAACCTTTTTACCACGAAGATACCCTTTTTAAACATTTGTAAGTAAATAAAGGCTCTATTTTTTAGTTTTCACTTATTATGATCTGGAATCCTTGCAGGTTACACTAAAAACTATTACCCAATCTTCCTAACTGAAACAACTACCTTTCGCGAAATTTACGATAATATAAAAATCTATTTCAAATACAACGTCCACCTTATTCAATACTATATGAATTGAGTTACTACGCGCTAAACCAAAATAATAACGAGAAAAAAATGGAAACAATAATAAATTTATTTAATCAGATGCTTTATAAGCTAATGTTATTCTAACAAGCAATAGAGAAATCACACGCTAACGAAGCCACACTTTTCGAATAGTTATGTGTAACTGTTACAAGTATTAGCGAATTTATGTATACTTTATAATGCACAGATACCACCTATAAAAGCTTCTTTAGCTAATTACATTCCTCGTTTATAACTGTAATCACGCGTATACCAAACTCGTTTAGTATATACCCTTAAACCGGCAACTTTCATATTTTAAATAAAAAAGACCTTATGGTAGTCAATTACATCGACTGCAAGTACAGTTCCGGGCGCCCTTAACGCATAAAGTCTAGTTTATCGACCATACACTAAAAATAGCAGCCACGTTAGCACTAATAGGGCCAAGATTTAAAGGAACCTACTAACCGCAAGTATTATCGTCTTAATAATGGCAATAAATATAAAATTTTCAGCAAATTTAACTATTAATTAACTTAATACCCCATAGCTGAACCAAATAACAAAAAATTAATGTACTACATCCAGTATTCTACCACTTCTAAATAGGACTACTTAAATCAAATTGAAAACTTTGAAGGCGACGAGCCAATTAACGGCGACAATGCCCCCAAGAGAATTAAGTAACATAAAAATACTACTTCCGACGCGGCACAATAACTAGCCAACCACGCGTTTTTATACCGTTTAGGTGGTAAAAACGCTTATCTTTACCCTAATTTAGCCTCTAACTTCTTATACACCTGTAACCTTTGCGATCGTTATACGGACCACACGTTTTAAGGTATTATACCAGATATAATGAAAATAAGGTACTCGACAAGAATCTATTACCAATATATAACACTACAAAGGTAAAGCATTATAGCCACTAAAATCAATCTTTATGATACTAGTAAGTCCAAAGTTAACTTCAGACTAGGCGAATAACTATCTTTATTAAATACAACGGTAATTCAAACTATTATTAGGTCGATTACTTTCTATATCTTTAAGTTCCCTACCCCTTTCTTCATTTATTTAAAGTGTATGAAAACCGTTAAAGTTAACGTTAACTTTAACGCCGACGAAATAATTAAAACCAAATAAAGGTTTCCCCTCAATTTTAAGTAGAGGCATTTATAGTTTCATCTTCAAGATCCTAAAAAGTAGTATTCAACTCAAAGAAAACGGATATAATTTAATTATATATGTGCTTTAACCATTCAATTGTTAATAGGCTGTACAAAGTTTCAAAGTCCTCAATATATGAAGATGTGGAATACTTCACCCTAAAACTCATCGAAAAGCTTTTCCGCTACTACTAAACGAATTTCTAAGCCCCCTAAAAATTCAAGTTTAAACTAAACGACGATAAGGACTTTAATTACGAGGTCTTTATTATGTATTTTACTTAGATAATAAGCCTGTCTTTTACGTCGTGAACTCCGCAACCTCTTTTTACTAAGCTAAGTTTTGAAAGTCTTTTTTGGCAAAGGATACGTGGGAAACACTAAAAATATTATGGATCAACATGTACCTAGATTTACCTAACTTCATTTTCTACGATATCGGCACTAATTTTACTTCGGCGGAATTTTTAAAATATTCCAAAATAATATGAATCTAGTACAAAAAAGTGCTTATAAAGGTCTACCAAAGTATTAAAAAAGTCGAAAGAACACACTCCCTACTTCGCCAAACGTACAATATTCTTATATTAGAAATTGAAAGCTTTACTGACCCAGAGGCACTCCTTTAAATCGCTATAAAAGGCCTAAACGATATTGTAGATACTAACGGTCCAATACTAACGCTACTAGTCTTTAAAGCGTACCAACATCTAACGAGTCAATCTCCGCTATTAACAAATACCTAAAAGCGATCTATAGACTACGGTAAAGCTTTAAAAGAACTATAGAAGGAATCAGTATACCGCCAGGTCAATGATGCTCTTAATACCAGGAACAGCCATTTAATAATCGACGTACTTTCTTTGACATTAAAAAGTAAAGTCCTAATGTGGCGGGAGCCGAGTACATAAAAGGACCCATACAAAACCTTAATTATCATTAACTTTGAAGTAGTTATTAAAACTGCTAACGGTTTTATATTTTTTCGTATTACCCAGGTTAAGCCTTATATTAGGGCTATTGACGATAAAACTTCTTAAGCAAAACGACTAGCCAACACAAACCTCCTCCATTCGTTATCGACAAGTCGATAAAATGCCACTGGCGCGGAAGACCCCCAAAAGAGAGAAACATTAAAAAGGAAAAATATACACCGGGTCGTATTTAAAATACTGCTTTGGTAATTAAAAAAGAAAAAAACCGACGAAGATTTAACACTAAAGCTACAATTATAGGATATTATCAAAACTTTCGACAAATCTTTTGAAGAAAGCGATAGAGTCGAAATCGACGGCTTACTAACTCGAAGAGTTATATAATTTATACCGAAAGTTAATTTTAACCTTTAAGACCCAAACGTTACGATTTTTAAGTCGATGATTATTTACGAAGTTAAAAGCAAAGCCATGGGGCGGCCGTACGAAACGTCATACCTAGTCGCTTAAAGATTCGACGATAAAGTCAAGAATTAGATTCTTACATAATCTACAATAATTCAACAAATTAGCTAACGTTTAATAGTTAATTGAACAGTAGGCTAATTAGCTAAGATTAAAGGTAAGTTTACGTTTAATAGCCGAGATATAACGTAAGCTTATACGCAAACGGCAACAGATTTACAACGGATCTTATTTCTGAAATTGATATAGGAATAATAGCCTATTTACCCTTTAGGAACAGTAATACGATATATTAAGCCTTTGTACGGCTTAGGTAAAATAGGCGGCCACTGGTTTTTAAATTACCAATCGCACTTTGAATTACGGATAGGTATAACGCTTTTAACATACGACCTATACTTACTGGTAATATAAAAAAGGACTTAGGCCTAATGGGTATACAAAATAACGATACTCTTTTCGTCGAAACGGCTAGCTTTATGATATCGAAACAGTAGGCGATTGAGTACTTTAAGTTTTGGAATTTTCATTTGGTAATAATATTAACGAAAGGTAATTAACTTAAATTTAACGAATCGTTAATCCGTATACTTGGTATTAATGTTGGTATTAGTTTTCGTCAAAAAGGCTAGGATACTAATTTTTCTATAATAGATAAGACTAAATTAGCTAAGGCCAAACGGTACCTAGAATAGCGTGCTTGTGGGAATTATATTGCCACCCTATACTAATTAGAAGCTTTCTACGACCTTTTAATCGCGGCGTAAGAACAATATCCAATGAATAACGACTTTAAACGGCTTGATAAATGGATTAAGTGACTAATGCGAAATCGAAAACAAAAAAATAATATAATACTCATCGACTTATCGAAAACCAAGTTAATAATCTTTACGAATAGATCCTTTACCAATAACACCTATTAATCTTTACAAACCGGCTTCATAACAACCCTGGTTAATAAATATAAACAGAACAACTAATTTAGTATTATCGGTAACCTAATCCACTAGATCTTTTTTAAATGTAAAAGGATCATACGAAGCGTATTGGCTTTGAAAATTTACGGCATAATAACAAACTTCGATATAAGTATGATATTATAAGAAACATTTAACGTGATTACCAGTCAGCCAAAGATTCCCTAAATTTCGTTAGTAATTTATACCGATTCAAAAATCCTATTTGAATGCCTTTCGAAACTCGGAACCACTAGCGAAAAACGCCTAATAATCAATGTAATGGCACTCCGCAAAGCCTACGAAGGGGAAAAAATTAAGAAATTCCGATAAATCGACGGTAAAAACAATCCTTTTGATGGTATAATGAGAAAAATCGCCAAATAAAGCCCTTAAAATGTTTGTAAATAATAATAGGATAATTATACGTATCGAAAACTACGTTAATAAGCCACTTGGAAAGCTAATATTACGTAAAAGCGGTTAAGGATATACTGATAAATTGGAATATTGGCAGAGAATGAAAAATGTTAATTTATTCAATTCGAACGGTTAAAGTAAAGGACTATATAGGTTTGCAGCGAAAAAAATATTTTTGTGGGAGTTGATAAAGGCGGACTTCGTAGCCGTAGAGTAATTAACAGCAATTGGGGTTAATTTACATACAATTGGGTGCAATTCGATACGGAGGTCAATTAAAATTGATAAGGGTTTGACCAATTAATGAGGTTGTGATTTAGCACTTACCGTAAAACATTAGTTAAATACACTAACGCGCACATACAAACGAAAAAACCTCCAGTATTAGAATAATAGTATTTACAGTACAGTAGGTCAACATTAATTACAGTAAATTTGACTATACTAAATGCAAGTATGGTATATTATTTTGTCCAGGCCTAATGTATTAGCTGCAAAGTAAGTACAGTATACGCCCACTTCATACTAGGGTACGGATCAAGCAATTGGCCCTACAAATTTCTGTGCAGACCAGCTAGCGGTCTGCCAAACCTAAAACAAGACTTCCACCACTTAACTACGCAATACTACTATTACTTTAACCAATCGAATCGACAACTTTACAACGTCTAAAGGCCTATTGATAGGCAAGCCCTACCAACAGTTGACTATTTTATTCGAATTACCTTTAACGCGCTTCCAAACTAATAAATCGATGACGATAAACTATCCTTTTGTTATAACCCAGATAACGGTTTGGTTAGGAAACAGGCCAGCAGGCAGCTGAGCCGCTCAGAGCCAGGTGTCCAACATATCAAGCAGGTAACACACATCTCTTATGTCAGGAACCCAGGGATAGGGTTACGCCTAAGAAGAATCAGGACATAGGCAGCATAGGCAGGAGACCGCCTATGCTGCCTAGCAATATAGGCAAGTGATCCCGGACTAAAGAGCTGGATATATAAGGAATACACTCTCTAGGCATTTCCTAGATTCAGTAGATAGATCTTCAGTTAGCAATCTAAGTATTCAGTCTCAGTATATTCTGAATAGCCTCACAGCTTTTGATTTTCACTTGCACGGTTGCGATATTGTTCACTCAACACCTCTGCTACCTTCTTGATAACATAAACTCTCTGATACTTTCTATATACTCACGGGTATTTAGTGTGATCATTACACCGTTATCGACGTTATTAGTAATCATAACGAAATCGAACCTAAATTTCACATCAAGAGTATCGTACGAGCCTGGGGTAACCTTTGGGTAAGCCGCCTTCATATTAGTAACTCCTTACAACGATAGATTTTAGTGAAATAAGTAGTTTATATATAGCCAACTTAAAAGCCGCTTTTCAACTTTTCAAATATCGCTGCTTTTAATGTTTTCGAATCCCGTTATAGCTCGGTCAACGTTAACGACGAGCCTTCTCACCTAGCTGACTAATTGGCTTGACTTCAATTTTTCACTCATCAATTATTACGCCTTCTAAAAGCCGTTATTTTACGATTTCTAAATAGTAAGCTAGTCAAACTACGTAGGTCAGTAGTAATTATAGACAAATTAACTCACGCGGATTAGTAATAATAGTGGGTAATTTAACCTATATGGGTTGGTTAAATGTTATTAGCGGTTGAATTTACATTTATTAAAATAGCCAATAGCTGCAGTAGGTATATTAACCTATGTATGATAAATAGTAACAGTAAAGGGTTGAGTTACGTTGGTTAATATAGTCAGTGTAAGCAATAGGTAAGTTAACCTATGTAGGTCAAGTATCAGTAGTAGGCAGCTTAACTCACGTTGGTTAAAATAGCTAGCAAGTTTTTTTTTAAAAACAAAAAAAAGGGGGGGGGGAGTGGGGGCTAAGAGGATAGGAGTACACCAGGGGTAATGTTATAGGCTGTTGTCTAGGCTAACAGTCACTAAAAATCTAGCCCTAGCGGTTGCCATACTTTGACAATGCTCTAGAGTCATTTGAGGGTACGCCCTTACACCTATCACGTGACCGGACTACTCCTTTTTTGTAGCATATAGCAGCTCTTGAGCAGAGGTTTCTCTCTCATTCTCTTCATAAAGAATTATAGACAGTATCCGACCGCTTTAAGCGATAGCTTTGGCTTAGTTCCTTTACAACAAGTTTACCTGTTGATTAAAGTTACCGGAATTTTTTTATTTTACGTTAATATTTGAACGAAGTTATTTGAGGTACTACTATTAACTAATTGAAACTAATGTTTTTCATATTCTTTTTGGATATGAATTTTACTAAATATGAATATGGTATTCGGATTTACTTTAGTTACTGTTTGTAATATTATGTTGTTTTATGTAACTTATAAATGAAAAGAAAGTAGGTGATTTACATCTTGAGAGTATATATTTTTTATGTAAAGAATAAGTAGCTATCACCTATAGGCACGTGGGTTAGGTTTTCGGTAAAACGTCATTCAATGGTATATGTATTATAGTAACATATATAATACTCTGACAAATACGTCGAGACTCCACTATCATCACGCAATTTATATCTATATCTTTTTTCAATATCAATAAAGTAATACTTTCAAAAAATCATTACTATTCATGATGAGTTTTCTGATATTGTTAAGGAATTTACGACTTTATTTAATGAAACATTAGATAATATGTTATTTTTTACCTTTCGAATGCCGATTTTTGGAAAAAAAAATCATAATTAAATATGGCTTGTTAAAAATCCTTGACGGTCAATTATATAGGATTTTACATCAAAAGCTTTTAGTTTTAAAGAAGAAATTAAAATAGTTTGGTAGAATTAAAAATCAGGATGCATACCAAGTATGACTTACGCTGGAGAAATAGCTACCAGAGGTCATAATAAGGATGTATAGAGGATAAAGGAAACTCGCGGGCACTAGCTAAACCTAAATAACAAACAACAATACAAATCCGCCCTCACTCCAAATAACCATCCGAACCCCTCCCTATATCCTTGCAATCATTTGGTGACCTGGGCCGAAGTCATTTACTTTGCAAACTTCCTGTTTCCCAGTGAAAGAAAATAAACTTATTAAACGAAAAAAATACCAGAACAGGTAATCACTAAACCAGAACGAAAAACTACCAGACGAAAACGATAAAACACTGAACTAGAAGAAGAAAGCGCCTGATAAGAACGAGAGAGCAGCGAATGAGAACGAGAAAGCAGTGAACGAAAACGAGAAATCAGCGAACAGGAACGAAAACCCACAAACCTTACAGTCAGCTCGGGCTAGCTATTGAAAACTGGAACAAATTAAGGTGAAAAAACAAGCCGGGGACAGATTATCCATATACGTAAACCTTATTCGATAATTTCAACTACTAAACACCTATACCAATTTGAGAAATTTTATTATCTCAAAAGCATAGTAATACCAATTGGCTACACAAATTCCACAATTAACTACTATTATAACTATTGCAACATTTAAGATAAATTTCGCTAAATCATTTACAGGATAGTCGTGAGAGAACGTAATTAATTACTTTAAAGAAGTAAATATTGCGGCTGGAACTTAGTTACGAGATGTAAACTTGGTCGAAAAACTTTTTAGAAGTTATTTTAAATAGGGATTATAAGAAAAGGCGACTAGATGATATCGTAATACACCTGAAGTAGAGAAATAGTAATGTAATAAGTTGAAAGTGCTCTTTAGTACTTGTTTTAAGACTCGTCCGATAACAATGAGCATTGGTTTGATAGTTAAAGTGGTTTTATTCGTACGACGTGTATGAGAATCGTTGGTCGAATACGTGCGGAAAGCAGATAATTTTTCTGTCTAAAGTCGTTAGATATTTCACAAAAAAATAAGGAACATATTCTTGACTTATTTCACAGATGACGAGTAAAAGAGAGACACAATATTTCAGATGAAAATCATGAACCATTCAGTTTTTTTAAAAAAAAACTTATGAATGAGAACGGGATATATAATAATAGGGCGACATGCAGCATTATGATACTAAAGCCATGCAAACTATAAATCTGGTACGAAAACAAATAGGCACAATAACTACTCACAATAACGAGACTTCCTATGATTTACAAAATACTTATGGATATTATAACTAGCTTTAAATCCATTTTTTCATTCGTTCTTCAAACGATTATAAAGACTTATAAGGTCTGTATTAACTAAGAATTAATGTAAGCAATGGATGATAATAGGCTTAAAATAATACGTACATATAATTTAATCATAGGAATATACACAAACTATACCATAGCTTTTGCGACTGTCCTCAATCCCGACAGCTATGAGTAATGACATGCCTAATCCGAGGTTTGATACTCGTCATAAAACCGATCCCCGAGGAGTTAAAAATAAATCCAAAGACGAACGCGATAATGTACGAATTATCGTATATAGTATTTGTAAGCCAGCATTGCAACCCTATAGTCTACATTAATGATCCTGTCATATATAATTAATTTAGAAATGTCAGGAGAAAGCGTGTGGGATACCTGAACCGAGCCTAAGGGGCGTTAATATATTCGCTAAAATTACCAATATATTCTTAAAAATAAAGGAAAGAGTGAAAAAACTGCGGATATTATTCCTTCGATAGCCTTTAAACGCTGTAACACTAGGACCATAAGACTAGTAAATCCATACGCTCGTATCGAAAACGAAAAGTGGGGTTCGTCTACCGTTCGTACGAGATTAGATTCTCTTTACCCTCGAGATTTACAATCCCAAACCTTACACAACCAAGCCTCGTAATCTCAGACTATGCCCTTATTTAACCGGGCTAAAATAGAACCATTTCTCGAGGGTTTCACCAAGTTCTGTAACTTTATACGGAGAAAATATGAATTAAATTCCGCGGGAAAGAGAAAAGAAATTATCCTGATACAAGAATTCTCAGACAGTTCCGAAATAAGACTTGACCTGACGGATACATTGCGGGAAATTTACCCAAAAATCACTTTCGAGCAAATGTTGGATCGCAACCCTATCCTCCGCAAGAAAATAGCGAAGATGTATAGCCTTAACATTGTCTGGCGTGTGCGAATGGAAGAGAAATCAAGGAAAAAATGTAAACTTACAGCATTTATACATACGGCAGTGATAGCAGCTGTAAAAATTCAAGCCATACCAAGGAAAATAAAAACCCAACTCGGGTACATTTAAGGCGATACTTACAACATTTACATAATCCGGTATTTTGTGGATAACGGTTTTCTTGTTAAACTTATTATACGATATATAAGGAACCGCCTGAAAATAATTATTTAGACGGCGAATTAATTTATAATACTAACGATAACTAATGAAATCTGTACTCAAATGTCAACTAATGTTTTATTTCCCTTTATTATCAATGATATTGTATCTTTGGTCCACTTATTCTTCATAGTTAACTATTTGTTATACGACTTATTATTAAATCGTAACTAGCTTATACGCTACTTGGCTATCAATCATTATGCTAGAAACGTCCTTAATTTTGCTAACGAATGCGGATACTCTATTGTTATACCTGTAGAACGCTGTGTAAAACCACTACATTTTAATATTCAACTAACCTATATGGATGATATTCTATTTGGTACTCGTAAACAATCCCAGAATTTTCGTAAGTCATCGGAGGAATTGAATGTAAGTAAAGAGACCGGTTCGGAGTAAGATACTAAAAACAACAGTAATAGCGAGGAAGAATCGAGCATTAGCAAGGAGGGTTAGAAATGCATCCAAAAATTGAACGAACTTTTTAATTTTGCCGAATATTCTTAATAAGGGATATTCTAAAAATAAAACGGGTCTTATACTTGTGGGACACCTTTTATAGAAGAAAGGTTATAGGAAAAATTAGCATTATTAAAAAGGCTCGTTTTAAGAACGTTTCAATTATACCTAAGGAAAACGGGAACGAAGCGTATGCAAATAAGGATAAGATGCCGAGGAACGAGAACGAGATGTCCGGGAACAAAAAATAGGTGACAACGAATGAGGATGAGAATAAAGCGAGAATAATAACTGCAGTTATGGGATGAAAAAAGCAAATGAAGAAAAATCGGAAAAAACCATTGCGTTCGACAAAGTAAAGAGATCGTTTACTAAAAAACATTTTGATATCGCTAAATGTTTGTTGCGTTTTCTTATTTTACGTACAACAATTCGGAACTTAAAAAAAGATAGGGAAAAAGTAAAACTTTCCGATTAATTTACGCCATTACCATTACCTATTAAAATGTTAATGTTGAATTACGATAGGAAACCCAATTCAAAATTAGATGGTGAAAACTATGATATTTTGGATTTACGGGTATTAGGAGTTTAAAATAACAGGGAAACATTATCGAATGCTCTGGTATACGAATACTTACGATAGTGAAGAGGAATAAAAAAAGTAAAAGAAAAGTGATGGCAAATTACTTGGCGTATGGCGAAAAAAAAACGAGTATTAATAGCTTGAAACAGGAAATTTAATAGAAATATCGAACGTCGCCATAAATAGAAAGAATTGGATAATATTCCACAGAATGTTGTTAAGAAGTGGTTCGGGTTTTCTAGCATTAATTCTGGCGATATAAGTAAGGCGAATAAGGCCGACAAATTCACGAACGAAAAATACTTATAATTTGCCGAAAACAAGAGAGAAGGACTAGCATTAGCCAAAGGATTAGCATATACCTAGAAAGATACGTTTGCGTTAGGCCTAAGGAAGTGAAAGCGAACAACCTCGTTACCCACATAATTAGGCTTAAACTAAATAGCAGGCCATTTAGGCTAAAATAGCCAGAATACTTACAAAACGAGTTCTCCTTTTCTCAAAGGGTTCACTTTACGATAAAGGTAACAGGATTTTCCGTATCGGTATTATCTAAGTGGTGGGTATACTTACGTTACCCACTGAAGAAAGATGGTAAACATCGATTCGTTTATAACTATATTCCAATTAACAATTATATAATTAAGCTGTAGTAGCCAATAAACTTACGGGACAAAGTATTTAATATTTTTAAGTCGAATATAATATCTTCTTTTAAAGTGACGTAGCGAACAGATACTAAGGAATCCGTATTACCTCTGGTTATAGGTATAAACCGGAATTTATTACACCAAATATACAATATTTAATGCTCAGAATTCCTTAAAAATAATAGGGAGTGGATATACCTATTACGCACTCAGCGATATTATGTTTCGTAAATAGCCGTTACTAATCGGCGAAAATGGCGCTAAAATCAACGAGAACATTATGAGAGATAACTGAAGGAATACGAGAATCAATAATCCAGCACTAACCTTGCTAATAATGTATAACTATAACTGGAAAACGGTTTTCGACGTGTATATAGACGAATACAATACTTTATTACATAGATTTGAAACAATGTTTCATTTATTGTACTTTTAATATTTTTCTTGTCTCGAATTCAGAGAAATTAGCCTCACTTGTTACAAAACTGTATTATTCGGAAGCTATATTGACTCGTTAGGTTTTGAATTATTACGAAGATATATTCTACTATTGGAAAAGCACCGAAAAATATATTCGAGATGTAAGAGAAACCCGAAAATCATCCTACTTCATAAAAAATGTCACATAAATTTTTATACCCTACATCATACGTCGCACGGTATATAACTGTCAAAGCTCTATGGAAAATAATCCTTAAGATATCTTATATAATGAAAACACCCAAAATAAATTTAACAGAGAAAATGTTAGGGTAAATGTAATAGGTACTAACGGAATTCGAATAGCGAGAGGAATACGCTAAATCATTCGTTACAATGTGTTTGGGAATTTAGCGAAAGATTACAACAGCACCAAACCGTTGACTATAATTCCACCTCGCGACAGACGATTCTGGCGAAGGAATTGGAAGCGTTGCTTTCCAACTAAATGTGTTGTCGGCTGGTACTAAAATCGTGGATAAACTGATGCCTTACGCGAGAATCCTAGCCTTTTTTTCCTGAAACTAAACGATGCCGAGACAATATATACTATAGGAGAGGGAAAATCGTTAGCTGTTGTGAAATACTTAAAAGAAGCATGACCATGAGTAATTAAATCGCCTTTTCCAACAATGATTTATACTAACCATACGAACCTAATTCCATTATAAATGAATTCATCAATACCTATAGGGAAAATCTCCAATGTGTAGACACACTTGGAATGTTAGATACTCGTATCGTATACCTATTTAACTCGGATAAAATTATTAAACTTGCCGATGTAACGTCGAAATTTTCTGGGATAATTGTAAAACATTTGAAATAATATGTAATAAAATCACCATGGATGGTAGAAGAATATTTACTCGCGATACTTTCAATGTTAAAGGATTTAAGGACCAGAAATCTCTTATTTATGCGAGTATTAAATTCGAGAAGAATATTGCAACCGGGAGGGTTGATAATAACGATGGCATATATCGACGAAACAAATTGTTATAAAGATATTTCAGGATATCTTATGGGCCGCTATGAAAAAATCGATGATTGACCGGTATAAGTAAATAAAAAAAAAGGCACAACGCAATTTACTAGCATTTTGTATCCAAAACAGCGTGTTACCAAAACGGAAATTCGGTAGGCAATACGAATTTTACGTAAGAAAGAACGAAATACGTCGAGCGTTGAGATGAGCTTACGATCTTTATAGGCACTTTTCCGTAGCTTTTACACTTTATAAATTAAAAGGAATACCGAAATAGTCGACACGATATATCGATGCTAAAGAATATATCAAAACGTGCAAACAATACGCATTATCCAATACCGCCAAACCAATTAACGCAAATATAATACTTATAATAACCCTAAAACTATGGTATATTATGGGTATAGAACTTATAGTAAAGATTAACCCAAACGGAGTTGGAGGAGAAACTCATCTACATTTTATAGTCGATTACTGCTGTCAGTGTTCGTTTTGCCGAGCTATAGGTAAATCAATAGATAAGGAGGTATATCGGATCTAGAAACCCATTACTTATATTTTCGTCTACACCGATGAATATTATTCGCATAATATAAGGTAATTTAAAATCCCCACAGTTATAAAGTTATTTGCTAAAGAAGGTACAAAGATGATAAATGCGCTTGAATATTTAATTACGTCAGTAGGGTTAATGAAAGGGTTAGTAAAACTAGTCAAAAATTGAATGAAAAGACCCTTAATTCATACAGTCAGCATATTGCTATCCACAAACCTTTCCAAGGTGCTATTAGGTGTATGAGCCTACGAACGTAAATACAACCGACTCTATGAGTGTAACAAGGCTTTTACCAATATTGTAAAGGCCATTAACCATTCGATTGTGAAAAACTTACTATACACACCGTTACAAATTATGCTGGGCTGGCTAGTAAAGCCTTTGGAGGTTACTATTACGGGGGCAGTATTAAACTTGTACTGAAAACAATTGGCGGCGATGTTTGATAAATAGCCCACTAATAAGGAGGAAATTTGCGATATATTAAGCTGTCACCGAGTAAATTATCGATGATAGACAACTGAGAGGTGAATAGGGAGATAAATTAAAGCTAGAATTGACCTTAATGATAGCGATGATATTAAGTTAGCGACTGGGTATAGGATACCATACCGAAGACTCACGACATCGAATGGAAAAGGTTTATAGTTAATAATGAAAAAAAAGATCTGAAAAACGTTCGGGAGTCTACCTTCAAGACACAATAGATAGGGCCTTGAGAAGTTTACTTGATTCTTTTATCTGTGTCGCTGTAAATTCTTAACCCCACCACTAGGAAAAAATAAAAGAAAATTCAAATTAATTCGCTAAACCCATATTTTTGGAGAGCGATAAACGAGGAAGAAAAAAGCGTCGTGAATGAAGATAAGGATAAAGTCGAAGATGTGAAAGAAATTAGAGGACATAATAGCAACAACTTTGATAACAACAATGATAGAGCCGACGACCAAAATGTGCCAGAATAGGACAATGGTGTTGACCTTCGTTAGGGTGAAATTGAAAGTTTAAAAGTCAGAAATAAAAAAGGTTTAAAGGTAAAGATCGAAGGTCAAAGATTAAAAGGTTGAAGATTGAAATATTGAAAGGTGCAAAGTTGAATTTTAATAGTTGGAGGTTAGGAAAGGAGGGGGAAACTTGAAAGATTATTATGGAGTTTGGTGGAAAGTTTTTTTTGGTTCTTTTTTTCTTCGTTGACTTTGTTCCACAACCCCGTATCAATCCCCTTTTACTTTTGATATAAACCTCAATTTTTTTGTTTTACTTCACTTTGTTTCATATGGGTTTGGGGACTCTAACTACATTAATTAGGGGGATAGATGGTAGTATGGAGTGTCGGGATACATACCAAGTATAACTTACGCTAGGGAAATGGCTACCCAAGGTCACAAGAGGGATATATGGAGGATAAGGAAGACTCTCAGGCACTAGCTGAACCCAAATAATAAACAACAATACAAATCCACCCTCACCCCAAATACCCCTCCGAACCCCTCACTTTCTCCTTGTAACCAAGTTAATGGATTAAGATTAAATTCCTCTTAGTATTTTTTAACCGGTTTCCTCATATTTTTATTGAGAAACCTGGGGGCTATTTTCGATTTCGCGTGTATTACCAACGGTTTGACGTTATTACAAGAAACAATCATTATTTATATCTTTTCATTAAGAAATGTCTATTAATATTGCATGTTTTAAGTGATTTATTAAGTTTAATGTGCGAATCAATTTTTATAAGTTTCGTATTAAAGAAGGCAATAAGTAAAAAACCGCTTTTCATATTCGTTTCAGCCTCTTTGAGTAGTTGGTTATTTCTTTCGGCCTTTTAAAAACACTAATTACCATTCAATGGTGTACTAATAATATTTTGCGTCCAGATTTCGATAGTTCTTATTTCATTTACCCTAACGATATTGTATATTATTTGAATAGTATTCTCGATGATTACAATGTCAAAGTTAATTAGGTTTGAAACATTTCAAGCGCGACTATACTTAATGTCTTTATCGTTTAATACGAGTTTAGCGTTGAGAAAATGAAAACTTTGAGCTTCGTTATCGAGGCTTGTCTCGGGGTATATATGGATTTGAAGAAGTTTACGCATTATTTTGGATGATAAAGTTTTAACTCGAGTATTAGAAGTATGTGAGTTTTTAGGTTTCGATATTTTTTACCGATAATTCATTCAAAATAATTTCACAATCATCGCCTCTTTCATACGATTGACTAAAAAATGGGAGATCTTTTCGTTAGTGGCTCGAAGAAAAACTTACTTTTGAGCGCCTTAAGTTTTTGTTTTTCGTACAGAGTATTTCCGCTTAATGCGATTTTGAACTAAAGTCCTTTTTAAAAACCGACGATTACGGATAGTTTTGGGTTTTCTTATTAATTTGAATCTATGAATAAGGAGTCTTTAGTATCCTAGTATATTACTCTCATCATTTAACGTTTATTTGATGTAATTTCAATATTTACAATAAAGAACTTTTATGAATTATGAGTTGTTTCAAAGTTGGAAACGCGGAGTTCCATGATATAGCTATTTCGTTTACAATTTTTACGGATTATAAACATTCGTCATATTTTATGATAACTAATCAATTTTCCGAAATATAAATACGTTGTTCAAAATGGCTTACATCATTCATTTTCCCATTTATTTGTAATCAATTAGCAGATTACATGCGAACCGATGTATTTTGATGAAAAATCTCGATATTTGGGAAGTTTTTTCTATATATTCATTCTTTGGGTTGGAAATTATGGGGTTTCCGCTCCGAATCATTAATTAACTTCACGTTCTCGAATTTACGTATCTTCCTCTTTATCATCATGTGAGAATTTATTTCCGAAGGTTGTGTTATTTTTATGAATGCTCATTTTCCAAAAATAGGACGCTATCATAACACAGGTTGTTAAATATCTCAGCCTGCTTCGTATGGTACGTATAAACAACTGTAGTGTTTTCAACCGATATTCGCGTTAACCCGGACCAAGTATTCAAGGTGTTTATCTTAAAATATACGGTAAAAGACAAGGACGGTTAATTTTTTTACGATCGTATTTAGATTTTAATTTACAAACTGTTCATAATCGTATTAATTCAAGTTATATACGACTTGCCTGTTCATAGATACCTAAATAGTAACACCGCTATCGTTAAACTTTTTAAACACGTATTTTTTTATATTCAGATCATATTGTATTATCTGGTGTTTTAATAGTAATTACGATGTTCATAAGTGTATGGTTTATCAACTTTGTTATCAGAAAATATTTATAAACAATTACTGGTTTTAAATTTGCCTTACAACTATTGGTTCGTCGATTTTATAATTGATATTTTCTGAGAACTTGGTTACGACTTATATTATTCAATATTAACTACGGATCGTTTAGGTAAAGCTATCACCTTACAGGTTTCGGATAATATGAAAATTAGAGCCTACTTCAATCGGTTTATAAATTGTCGTTAGCGGTTCTATGGTTTCTTTCATGTAACTGTTAACGAGCGAAGCTTATATTAGAAGTTTGTTATTCAAGAATTCTCTTATAAATTAACAGAGGCAAAATAACGTTCCAATGCTGTTTTTATATAAAAACTAATAAATATATTGAAAGGGTTAATCAAGAGGATTTTAATTACCTGTTTCTTCATTACTTATAACACATTGAGTTCAAATCATTGAATTTTAAGTTATTAATAATAGTTAAAAAATGATATTACTATTATTGATATATACTCGTTTTTCATAAATTATATATATTTTAAGGATTTAATTCAAACAGTTCAAAGTTTAACTATATTAATTATGAATACATGCGTAGATTTTTACTATTTTATTCAATTCATTCATAGGATATAAAAATCTACACAAGTTGCGGTTGTGGCTACATAATAGAGTATAGAAAAAGTCATTAACAAATACCGTTTTCTAGTTGAGCGATTTAAGGTTTGGAATGATATCTGTTTTTTTACAAAAAAAATTTCGAAAACAGAAACTGTTAGTTTTACGAGAATTATATAGTAATGCGCATCATTAAATTTTACGTCGTCGAATTCAATATTTTGGACGAGGAATAACACTATTGTTATATCAACTGGTTCGTTCAAACGGCTTTCGAGCCGTTTACTATTTGAAAGGTTCGCAATTACAAATCGCGAATTATTAACGTCGTTAGAAAAAACGGCGAAGTCGAACCCCAATACTATATTGAAAGTATTTTGAAAGTTTAACTTAAGCTTTAAATCGGATATACGTGAGCCGGAAGCCCTTTAAAGCAACAGGTGCTAATTAAATCAATAGGTTACATTTAACCAACTTTAAAGTCGCTCGCGAATTCTTATAATATCGTAGCTTTCGACGTTTTCGAATTTTTTATGGATCTCCTTAAGAAAATAATACATTATTTCATCCCTCTTACCAATGAGATCGCGTTCAAATAGCCCATTTCAATGTTTTTTAAGTTCAATTTATGAATTTTTTACTCAGATTTTCGTATGCAGCTACTTCTTTATTATTAAATACATTCAACGTAAATTTTCATTTCTTTGATACTAAGCAATATAGTATTTGGAAAACTACTGTATTATATTTCATTAATTTCAAATATCCTCTTTATGTTGGTAAAGTCTCTATTCACATGAATGTAAATGAAGAGTAATCATAAGATTGATATTGTGGTAAAGATAGATGATGGGATAGGAAGAAGCATTTCAGAGAGTGCACGCCACGGATGGGAGGTTATAAACCTTTTATCCGGGCAGTGACCCTTTTGCTATACGCTTTGGAATACCTTTCTAGACCGCACCATGTATGATGCACTTTGTACTTTGCAAGAGTGCAGCTTGCAGCGTGACACGATATCGTGCACTTTGCAGGAGTGCATCTTACAATATAGTGCACTACCACTTAGTCCATGTATACTAACTATAGGGGTATATAATAATATCTACACAGGAAATCTTTTCTTTAATGTATTCCGTACCTATAGCCTAGTAACGACAGTATAGTTGTGACGAGTCCGTATACATAGTCCTATAGTAATAATATATTTACGGTACAAATTCTAAAGGTCTAAATCAATAACTTTTGTAATTACAGTGTGGTTATGGTACCAATTGTAAAGGTTCGAATTAGTAGCTTTTAAAATGACAATGTGGTGGCAATACCAATTTCAAAGGTTCGAAATAGAAGCTTTTAAAATAATAGTGTAGTTACGGTACTAATTAGAAAGGTTCAAATCATTAGCTTTTGAGATGAGAGTATGGTTATGATACCAATTACAAAGGTTCGAATTAGCAGTTTTTGACCGCGGTGGTAATTATAGTGGGGGCCTGGTTAGTATAGTTAATTGGTGGCAAAATAGTTCTTAATAACGTTTTTTGTTATTTCCGACATAAGTATAATTACGTAAGTGTTATAGGGGTGATTATATAAGAGTGATTACACCCTTACGTGTTTTTGGGTTAGTATAAAAAATATTGCTATCGGTTTACGTAAAACCTTTATTCTTTCCCTTTTAAAGGCGCGTATCTAAAGTTAATAGAAGTCTTTTTCGTAACCTAACGTAACCTCTATTTTAATTAATCAATTCAAAAAAATCTGATATGTAAGTTACTTAACCAATTCCTATATACTAACCTTACCTTTAAATAAATACCGTGTAAAAACAGGTTTATAAAACGTTGTTTGGCGCGTGAGCGCCGCTGCACCGCTGCCGCCATTACCGCTACCACCACCACTACCTCCAATAGACCGCCCTCTTTCGGCATCATTTCCTCTATAGCCGCCTTGCCTCCACCCTCGCCATCCTTTGCCGCCGCCGCCACTTAAGCCGCCACCCCTCCCCCTTTTTTTTCCCCCTCCTCCTCTCCCCCTAGCTACTAAGGGAAGGAGCTAGGGGCTCCTAAGGTTATAAACCTTACTTTTTCACCGCATGTAAAAACCCCCTTACCCGTGAAACCCCCCGGCACCATGAGCGTAGCCTATCAAAGCTACGCCGCAGTTCGTATTTACCAAATCTACTTGTTTATTAACTTTTAATATTTATTTTAAACGAGGAGGTCGAGGCAGACCTCCTCCGCTGCCTCGATCTACGCATCGCTAGGGTACTTCGCGAAGCCTCTTTAATGCATAAGGCATTCGAGAGATGTACCTGGGTCCGTAGCTCCGAGATGCTAATAGATACGCCTTATGTACCATATATCGCGTTTGTGGCGGCGGGAAAGTCTATTAACGATTACAACGAAAACGGGGGTCATTCGGCCCGTTGTTACCTTTACAAACAGACTAATAACGGATAAGTTCCCGTTCCGTTAATTTTAAGGCTATAGGCCAAGGCTGTATTATACGTTCACTGACTTTATGGTAAATTTTAGGCGATTAAAAATCCCCCTTCTCTGGAAAACCGATATTCGGGTCGCTCCAAAATATAACCGCGGTTGTAAATAACTAAAATAAGCCGATGATAAATGGTAATAGGCGTTAACCTGAGGATCAAGGAGTCAGCAACAGCTATTACCGCCTGGAAACGGGGTCCACGTATATATTACATAAAGGAGTTTAACAACGTTTTTTCGTGTCACCATAGAAAAGATCAAGACCCCCTCGCGCTTTTGCCTATGAGTATGCAGCCTAAAGCGCAGGGCCATATTCTCGTTAACATCGATAAAGTCGATAGCAGTAATGGCGATAAAGTTAATATAAAGGGTGAGAGCGACGGAGAGGATAGTGGGGACGCGATGACGTCGTCTTTTCCCTCTTTTCCCTCTTTTTTTAATAAACTGCCCCATATGGCCGAACTAGTGTACCCGATTATACTATAGTACGTTACATAGTGATATTATCACTTCCCATTGAAATAATCATAATACTGGTAACAAATATGATTTAAATTGCATGCAATATAAAGGGATAATATATTAGAAACGGTGTGAAATCATAGATTTAAATAGAGAAGAGCAAACAGTAAAATACCCGGTAGGGTCGAAGTGCGTATAATAAAGAGTGATAGTATGTTAGAAGCGGCGCGAAATAGTTGATTCAAATAGAGGAAAATTCTTAAGGTTGGCGCAAGTCTAAGTCGTGGACTGTGGCACAATTCAGGGAGCGACGTGGATAGTTAGTTTCGGACCGCTCCAAATTGGTGAAAGTGGTGTAATAGTTTCTTGGGGTCGCAAAACTTTTCCTGCAACCCCAACAAACAGTATGCATCGATTCATCTCGTTTCCTCGATTTCCCGGCGCTCATATGACTCGCGCAGAGCTATAATATCGATCATTGCACGTTTCTCGTTAGTGGTGCCAAGCGTTATCGCCATGGTGATTCCTAAATCGAAACCTCCAATCATGCCATAGATTTCCGAAGCTAAAACACTTTTCGTAACCCGCTTTCACTTGTTAAATCTCCAATGGATAATATTTACACGGAGCGTAAAACCGTTCAGGGCCAGTATTTCGTTTTCGAGGACTAAAACGAAACCTATTTGCGAATTACAGTCCTTATTATTGGTGAAGGAGCTGTTCGTAAAAATGAACAGCTTCGCAGTACGTATATTTAACGGTATAAATTTCAAATAGCACTTCGGATTATAAATTTGCCGTATAAAGCGCCTAATAAACGCTTTATACGTATCTTCTACTGGGGCGGTTTGATATTAGGTAGCGACCCAAAGGTTAAAATCCGCTTTGGATTGTATTACTAAAGCAACCTAAGCGCTATGTACACGTTGGTATCTATATTCTTCTGCCCCTTTTAAGCTATCTATAACGATAAAGGCAACTTTATCTAACTACACTTTTTGTATAAGGCTTAAAATATCGTTTCGAAAAGTGATGGTAGCGTTATTAAAGTCGATTGTATAGTTCTCCATCCGGTACGTTTTAGGTTTTACTTTTAAGCTGACCTTTAAAAGGTTTTTTTTTAGATATGAAGAAAGACGCGTTACAAAATGTTAATATATCGTCCGTTTATATACTCGTTGGTATAAAGCTGTTCAAATGGGCTATTAATATTGATAGTTATAGGTCGAAAGTTAAGCTAATTATTCTGAATCGTTTTTAAATGCTTTTGGTAGGTATTATACTAGTAAATATTAACTTTAACCAAACCTTAAAACGGTATTATAATACATAGGATCGTTTTAAGTGGGTAATATTTTGAAGCTTTATAAGTATATCAGTATAAATATATCTTTTAAGCCTCTTTTTAAATTGGGTATAAATTTGTGTAATGTTACGAAGTTTAACATATAGGCTATAAGGAGTATTAAGTGAAGATATAAATGTTCATATTAAGCGGTGGCTAACTCTTTTTAAAGTAGGCGATTAGATTATAATATTTTTCTTACCGTTATCATTATAACCTTTCATAATTGGGCGGGTCTTTCTATATGGTTTTCTGGTTTTATTTTTGACCTTATATATAACGCGAGTGAGAAGTTTTGAATAGGCGCTGTGGATTATTATATTAACCCGTTTATGACGAAATACGCTTTGATCATTAAAGCAGAAATTTCAATTTGGGTAAATTATTCGAATGTGGCGCCTAGAGTTATAATAATACCGTTATAGCGGAGGTTGAAGTTCAGTTCGTGGTTTTCTATTTTTCAAAGTAATAAAGGAGTTTACGATAAAAGTTCTGGAGCCTTTCCTAGTTTTCGAGTTAAGAAGGCGGCCCCAGCGGCGAAGTATTGGTCAAGTTGGTATAAACGGGTCGCTTTCCTTTGGTAGGAGAGGATCGAAAGTATGGTTTAAAGGGTGGGTTAAAACTGGGAGCGGTTTAGATTCGTCGTTTTAAGAGGTGTTCCATCGGTGGTTTTAGTTGGACTACAGTTTTAGGCCGCTCTTATCCAATTCTTTTCTATACTTTCGTATTATCGTTTAACTAAATAAACTTATACCGTTTATCAATTAAAAAGTATATTATAGGTTTTAAACTCGTTGAATTTCTAGAAGCCAGATTATCTGTCTTTATTTTTTTTAAACCAAGACCTTAGATTATAATATAGGTTTGAAACGCCAATTTTACACGGGAGATTTTTTATAGCTAACGCTCTGGAAACGTAGTTTTTAACCCATAAATAACGTAACGTTACCATAGCTTTCGCCATAGCATTCGCCTTTAATATCGTGGTTAAAGATAGTATAAAGTCTATATCAATCCTTAGGTAAATACTAAAAATAAAGAGTGTAAGGATAAGCCTCCTCAGACTGAAAGTATTATTAACGGCGTTAACTGCTATTTATAGGATAAATTCCTTGAAATTAGTATCTTTTAACTCTTCATATGACACCTTATATACCCCTTTAAGCAGTTTATAATATTGTTTATATTTGTTAATACCCTATAGTACTTTTACCTATATCTGTTCATAATCGTTGTTGGTGATCCTGGCCTTAATACGTTACTTCGTATAATCGAAAACCGTATTGATATCGTAGGTAATATAGTCCGAATGCCTTAAGTAAATGTTTAACCAGTAATGAACCAAAGCATCCTAGTAATTTGTAACAAAAACTCTCTATATAAATTAATGGATTTGAAATAATATTATCGTATTGACGGCGTAAAGTAACGGTTGCCTGTTTAAATATATAATATTAACAATTACCTTGTGGTCAAAATATACGTCGTTTTTAAGGCGCGACTTAAATTACCGTTAGGCTTGGAAATATAATTGGCACCTATAGCAAAACTTTTCGATAGCTTTAAGTATGTCTCTTTTTATATCCTTATAAAATTCGATGTAAAATAGTCGTAAAAGACGTTTCGTAACCGGGTATCCGAATCGGCCGTATAATATTCATAATTTCGACTATATTAAGTGAATAGCCTTTATTATACGTATTTTTGGGGAAAATTATAAGTAGCCAAAATTTAGCCGGAGCGATACAAATACACCATCCGAAGCGTGGACAAATTGGTTGGTTGTATTCCGGACCTTAATTCCAAGCTTATTTATATAATCTAATAAAAGTAAAAATAGCGTTTCAAAGTTTATTACGTAAAACTTAACCGGTTCGAATCGCGTGTTTATAACGACCGTTCTAAACGACGACGCTTTGCCTTTGCTAAACAAAACCTTTCGGTGTTTTCCTATTCGGTCGAGCTAAAACTTCGGAAATTTTTCTACGAATGCATAGAATTTTCGTTTTCCGGCCGTTAAAAATTCGGCCGCGTAGGGATTAAGTATAATACCTCAAAACCGGTCGCTGTGTGTGTTGAAAAGTGTAAATTATGACACTATATAAGTGTTTCAAACTCCATCTACGTAATCCATACTTATAATATATAGAAAAGAGGCGTCTTATAGACCTATAAAAATACGTTTGGTGGTCTTGTTATTTTAAGTTATTAAGTCAATATTATTACCTTGAACGTCGTTTTCTCCGAAGATGTATTTATAAGGGTAGGTGTTAAGCTTATTATTTACGCTTTCGCACTCGACTACGTATATAGTAATAATAGCTTTTATCTGGTCCTTTAATATGTAATCGGCTTCAAACTATCGCTCAATCCGAATTTACCCGTAAGTTAGGTGGTTAGTAAACTAACAACCGATTTTACCGTATACGATATAACGCTTTTACCAGCCCGTAAGGCTTTATATACGTTTTTGTAAATATTATTATAATCGCTGTACGTTTCGCTTATTACCGTACGATCGTCCCCGCCTTTTATTGCCAGTACTCTTCATCTAGTATCTCTCTTCTTAGTAACTATACTTTAAGAACTCGTTTTGATTTAAATATACCTTAAATTTTCCATCAAAAACATGGTTAATAGCGTTGGAGATGTTTGTTTTAATAATCTGCCCTCCCCTTTCGTCTTATCGACTATGAATATTAATCCGAAGCCTGTTTATCGGCGTGTAAAGGTTTCAAGCGATATTCCAAAACTTATACAAAAGGCTTTTAAGTTATTTTTAGGTTCAAATAATATAAGTGTGGATATTACTTTAAACCCTCATGGATAGTATATATAGAGTAAGTAGCAGTATACTGTATTGCATGGTATACTCCTGTAGGGTGCACGGTAACGGGTCACACTGCAGGCTGCACTCTTGCAAGATGCAAAGTGCTCCATGTATGGATCAATCTGGAATGGCTATTCTAGACCGAACGGCAATGGCATGGATCGGTTGAAAATGTCTATACCAAACCGAACGGCAATGCGTGGGTTAGTTTAGAAGGGGTATTCCAGAGTCATACGCTTTGGATGGAGGTTTTATAAGCACTTACCTGTGGCGTACACCTTTGGATGTTTTTTCTTAGACTTTTATTTTGAATATATAATAATTAATAATTATTTTGATTACGTTTTAAAGACCTTATTTTTATGTGAATAGTATAGGCTTAAAGATTTACCGACACTTATTAGTAGCCGACTCGTTCGATTACAAACAGCTTAGGGGAAAAAAGACAAATATATATTGAAATACCTATATTGAGATGTTATAGAGGTTTTAAATATTTGTGTTTTAACACTTCGTTTTTACAAAAATAATACGCCGACGTATATAAAGACAATAAATATTGAGTGACTTTAAAAAGAATAATTTCAATACCACATCATCAACACTTATTTGGAGTTTTATTTAATAAAATCCCTGTTACGCTATTATTAACCCTTATTTGGCGCTTTGACGTACCCGGGTACTTTTTGGAGAGCGTCCTATCGTGTATTAGGCCATGTAAACTAAAACTACTAAGTTTCGGAACCCTTTGCTAGGACCTATCTGATTTTCGACAATTTACACCGATCGCTTTATTAAAATCGATTATTCACGAATATTTAAACAAACCACCTTGATAATACTAGTTATACACCAAGTAATTAAAATAATTATTTTATTGAGTTCGGTTACGATATACCAATCCAGACCTACCACTAAATACCAGATTATATAGCGTATCTCCTTATAATTACACCATTTATTTTCCTTGTTCGCCTTACACTTTCTTTACCCTGTTTCCCTTCCCGTACTCGCCTTACGTTTTTTTTATTTAGTTCTTACAACCTTTGAGTTTTACGAGCCGTTTGGATAATGTAGCGTTATAAAACATTAACAAAAACTAATTTAAAACGCCTAACTAGTTCGTAATTACACTTCATTCATCGTTTGAAACTTATTTAAATGATTAAGCACTAGTAATTATTGTTCCAACTACTTTGATTACTTTAAAAGTTTGAATCCGAATGTACCCTAAATCTTGCTATAACCTGGAATTACCAATTTAAATCGTTTTAAAATACCAAGTAAATATAAAAAACACCCTAAAACTCGTATAATGATGGCTTTAAGACTAATAGGACCGGAGGAAGCTAGCGCTAATTTCGACCTTTTAGTCGAAAATATGGGGATTAGAAAGGCTATAATATACAAAATCAACTTAGGCCTTTGAAATAATATTATCGATTCGCCAGTTAAGTATTTCGACCTATATATGGCAAATATATACATTTAAGCCGTTATGTTTCGTTACTGGGAAGAGAAGGCCTAAGGACTTAACTTGCTGGATGACTTTAATGAGAATTTTTCGAATTGGACATTAAATATATGACAAATAGTAAATCCTGCCATTGCCAAAACCTTACGAATCCAACTACACATTAGAGGCATTCTTACCCTACGAGGTAGTAATGGCTATTTTATAGAGGCCTTATTAGAAATAATATAATTAGTCGACGTACCAGACTGAAAGTATAAATATTTGTACCTAACGGATTTTGTAAAATGATATTACCTTACGAAGTAAAAGAGACTATTATTAAAACGACGAGAACGAAATGTAAAACGACCCAGTCCTATACCTGCACCCCAAATCAGAAATGAAGACCCCGAGGGGAAAAAATAACTATAATCCTTATCTATTATATAAGTATAATACACCTTTACGCCGGCATATACTTTGAAATAAAGCCGAATACTAAACCACTTTCTGAATACTTGAAGTAACCCAATCGACTACGGCGGGAACATCCGAAACACTAAAACTAGCCTGATAGTCTATAAAAAGATCGGTTAGGATACGAAGAACAACCTGACCTAGGAATAAACGAGCGGCGTAAAACGCTAATAGGTACCTTACAAACCGATATTTACAAATTACGAACCTCATTGCGACCTTATAAAGTTAACCAATTTTATTACGCTATAGGATAAAGATAATAAGTACAACGGTAAGCCGTACGACGTACTTGATGATAAGATACGCGTTATGTTTAATACGTGTAAATAAATTAATATTAAGCTATTTTAATTTTATATCATTTTACCCGATATATTTTTCTGAAAATTCAAAAATGGAATATATATTACTTTACAAAAGTAGATACGTTTACGGATTATCATAACCGCTTAAAAACCTTCTTCGATACGGAAATTAATTATAAACTTTACGATAAAAACTGGACCGATATAACATGGAAATCCGTAAAAAACTAATAGGAAAACGCAGATAAAAACTTATACGAAATCCTTACCATCCTATTAATAAAGTTCCGGAAGTGTTAAGTAGCCTTTAAACTGGAATATAAAGGCGATAATCTGTTTATTTAATTAGTAAAAAAGGTTCGCCGTGGAAATCCGGATTTTGACCTTATACTTTTTAAACCGGAAAAGGATTTAAAGGCTTTTAATATAGGCTTTAAAGTATCGTTCTAAACTTTTATACGCTGAAAAATAAGCTTCGGATTAATATTTGTAATTGATAATAGTAGAGGTGACGCCCAAATTACCAAAGTAAATCTCGTCGAGATAATTAAGCACGTTTTAGACCAGAAATTTAAGGTTTACCTAAAACAAAACAAACGTTTGAAGTATAAGTACTAAGAAGAAAGTAATGGTAATGAAAGATAAAGACGATCGTTCGAAAATGAAAAAAAAAAACGTACCGAAACCATAATAATACTTACGAAAAATATATACAAAGTCCTATAGGTTTGTAAAATCGGTGTATCGTAAACGGTAAAGTCGGATACTAATTTATAAACCATTCCGTTTACGAGCGAATTCGGATTGAACGACAATTTTAGGCCGAGTGTGATTTTGAGGATCAGATAAAGGCTAATTTTGTAATATACGTAGCCGAATACGAAAACACATAGAATGAATTTGACGTATACCCTTACGAAAATATATCCGGAGAAGACAACCTTGAATAAAACAATACTTACCTATTAACCTACGACAATAAAAACGCCTAGAGTATTTTTTTACAGCCTATAAGATGTCTCCTTTTTATATATTATAGGTCTATATTACGAAAACAAAGTGTTTGATATTAATATAACGTCGTAATTAACTTCTTTTGATAGATACGAAACCAGGTTTTAGGGTATTATGTCTGATACTAGTGTAATCGAGATTTCGATGGCCGGAAAGCGATAATTTGACCTATTTAGGGCGAAATTTCCGAAGTTTCGGTTAAACTAGATAGGAAAATACGAAAAGATCTTATTTAATAAAAGTAAGGCGACGTCGCTAGAAACGGTCGTTGTGAATACGCGTTTTAAATCGATTAAGTTTTACGTAATATATTTGAAAACCCCAATTTTACTTTTATTAAGTAATATAAATGAACTCGGAATTCAGATCCGGAATACGACCAATTTTCTTGTCCGCGCCTTAAAAAACGTATTTATACCGTTTAAATTCAAGTTCATCCATTTGTAGTTTTTCCTGAAAATACGTATAATTTAGGTTATTTACTTAAATCAACTAAAATTACGAACTTTACACCGACGATTCGAATACCTTTTTACGAAACGCCTTTTACGTTTACTTTACGTCGTAAGCTATATAAACGTAGGAAACGACGTACTTAAAGTTATCGAAAAGTTTTATTACGAATGTTAGCTACATTTATAGGCCTTACGACGGTTTAAATTCCTCTCTTAAAACGATATAGACTTTAATTACGAAGTGATTGTTGATAATATGTATTTAGACAGTTAACCGGTCCATTATGTTGTTAATACAGCAATATTATTTCAGGCCACTAAATTTATACGAAGCCCCTTCGTTACTAACTATTATGACACTCTAATAGATTATTAGTCCAAATTTTACCGGATAACATATAAAGGCTCAAATAACTGGTAACGAGTATAATAAAATCTTAATAAAAGTTATATAAGGTATTAAAAAGTGTAAACGACACCACCAATTATTAAAAAGAGCGTATACGGTATCGATAAAAAAAACTAAATGGTGTTAGTTTTAAAAAAATCTAATTTTAAATAGCCCTTAACGCCGTTAACAATAATTTTAACCCAAATGAACTTATCCCAACACTCCTTATTTTTTGTATTTACCTGAGAATTTATACTGACTTTACCCCATCACTATCTATGGTATAAAGAGCTAATGATATAGTTAAGGCTATGATAGTATTACGTTTATTACGAGTAAAAAAAAATGTGTTTAAAACGTTGGTTATAAGGAATAGCATACGTAAAACTAGCGTTTTGGATTTTCTATTATAATCCAAAGTTTTGGTTTGGAGAATAAAAGATGGATAGATTGACCCTTGGAGAATTAAAGTGTTTAAAGGTTACGATATAGTTGGTAACTTACTAAATGGGACGAGTTTGTTTAGTTCAATAATAGTATGCGAATATAAACGAAAGTTTAAAAAGAACGGCCTGAAACCGTAAAACAAATAAACCCGTGTACGAAACATTATTTAAAACAAAGAATTTAAATCGAATTAAGCTTTAAACATACCTCTAAAACGCGAATCCAACCCAATCACGTTAAATAAGATCAGCCTATTTATACCAAACCCGCCAAAGTCTTCACGCCGAAAACACCCCTTCGGCTCGAAAATTAAAAAACGACTTAAAAACTTTGCCACGGACTTTTTTATTACGTAAAAGGAAATGAAAAATTGCGAGCTTAGTTTCAAGCTTCGCCTTGAAGGTATTATTATTACCTTAGGTACTCTATTCGTAAATTTTACCTAAACGGAAATCTTATCCCTAATAGATTAAGGCGTATTTTGTTTTAAACGCTTTAACCCAACCGTTTACGGCGTTTACAAAATCTTTTTAACCTGATTCGTTTACAAAATTAAGGATAAAGTCGAAAAACTTTATAAAAAGACCCACTTAATCGTTAAAAGATATAACGACGAAGGTAAAAAGAATAATATAACCTAATTACCTACGCTACAACAAGTAAACTATCGCTTAATTTTCGCATTCACAGCCTCTTTCAGCATAACTCATGACCTATATGTCGAACTTCGAAATATAACACAGGTATATACCTAACTTAAAGAGCGGTTTAAATGAAGGATTTACGTCGATATACCTTAAGACCTTAGGTAACATTACCTACTTAAAACGATTTGACGTATTTCAAAATCACTTTACGGCTTAGCTAAAGCTATTGTTTACTAGTACGACACTTATTAAAGGTATTATAAAAAACGGCTCAAAATAACTAACTTTACCTTCGACTCGTGCCTTTTAATATTAACGGCCTATTTGAAGGGCATTACATTAACGGATATGTAAATAGACAACAACTTAACGTTATATAAATTTTAGTTTTTCGTATTTAGAAAAGGAAACTTTTTAAAAAAGATTTAAAAGCTAAACCTAAAACTTACCTAAAGAAAACAACGTAATCAATTTTAATAGTGCTATAATTACCCTTCGGAACGGTATTTTAACCTTACGTAAAATGGTTACCTGGATAAAGTTTTCCTTATAACTTAAGATAACATAAAACTAACCGAAGAATATAGATATTAATGTATATACGGCATTTTGATTGCTTTTATAATATAATTCAAAGTAATATTTAACCATTCGATCGTCTTGAATACTAAATCAAACCGACGAACGATACGTATAAGGCGTTAAATAAACGTCCTTGTTAATAAATATATAATCCGAAACGCGATTCATAATTCGTACCGTTAGATATAAGTATGGTAAAGCTATTTTTTTAACTAACGACTTTTTTGCCAATGATAACGATTATAATTTACAAATCGGTTTCGTTTTAGTTCTCGGTAACGAAATACCGGCCCGAAAAGACTTTACTTTTCGAGGAAATATTATATATTAAAGCTTTACTAAGTTTCAAAGAGTTAAGCAAAACGTCCTGGCTTCCGAGATTCATAGTATAATTAAAGGTTTAGATTCAGGTATTACCATAATAATAACGATCCGAAAATTATTTTAACCTTGATTTATTCACTGTCTTTTGTATTATATATATTAACTCCTTTTAGCTTTATAATTACCTAGTTAAAGTAGATACTACGAATGGAAAGCGTTTAATAATCGATATTATAGCTTTACGCGAGTTATATAAACGCCGTGAAATCGAGGAAATGAGGTAAATTATCGAGAAATCTAACCTAATCGATATGATAACCGAAATTACGCCGAACGAAGCCCTGAAAACACTTATATCGATAAGTATACTATTTATTATGGTTATTAAAAAGGTTTTACAATCTTAATAAGTTATCTAACCACTTTTTCGCTAATTCAAATCGGCTTATTTTATACTATTTATATCGATTTACGTTTTACCTTTATTTAAACGGCTTATTCGTACCGACCGCGAATTTTACTTTTGTTAAATACGAATATTCGTATTAATTCCCGATTTCATTTTACTTTTTACTTAATTTTATTTTATCGCGTTCATTCTGATATATTATCTTTTTTATTTTGTATTTTATATTACGGCTATTACTTTGAATAATCTTTTTATAAAAAGCCATAAAATTATCATGTAACGTATTATATTATAACCGGGTACGCCGGTCCAACCTAGTGGTATTAATTTACTATTAAAAGGAAAGGGCGACGCCGTCGCATCCTTACCGTTCTTCCCGTCACCCTTCCCCTTTATATTAACGTTGCCGTTATTACCGCTAACAATATTATTAATGCTAGCGAAGATATAGCCCTATACTTTATTAGTTGTACTCTTAATCAAAGGTGTAAAGAAGGAATTACTCTTTTTACGACGATATACGTAAACCCTATTTCCAGGCGACGATGACAGTTGCTATTGACTTAATTCTCCGGTTAAAGTTTATTAATAATTAGTATCTGCTTATTTTAATTATTTTCAACGGTTTGTTTTTTATATCGCCTCGAACGGTATATTTTTAGCGAAGTATATTTTCAAAATTCGGGTAAAATTTTCTTAAAAGTCGGTGGGCTCGTAATACAGCTTCGGTTTACAGCTTTAAAATTACCGAATCGAGGGCGTACGAGTTATTAGTTTGCTTATAACGGAGGTAACGGACTAAATGGCCCCCGTCTTCTTAATAATCGTTAATAAACTTACTCGCGGCCGCGAATGCAATATACGATATATAAGGCGTATTTATTAGCGGTTTAAAGTTACGAACCCGGGTACGTTACTTTAACGTTTAATGTGTTAAAGAAGCCTTACGACGTACTTTAGCGATATAAAGTTTGAAACGGCGGAAAATATTCGCTTTTTATTTCCTTTTTATATAAGGGAAAGTTAAAGTCTTATAAACGAAGGGATTAGGATATATATACCCTGACGTAATTGCGTTAAGGTACATTTACAGCGTAAAGGGGCCTTTACGAGTAATAGAGTTTTTAAATATAAGGAGAAGGTAAGGTTTATAACCTTCAGAGACCCTTACTCCTCCCCCGAGCTGGGAAAATGGAAGGGAGAGGAGGGGGAGGAGGAGGTCGGGGTGGCGGCGGCGGGGAGGGGCGAGACGGAGGCGGCGGCTAGGCTAGGCTGCGTGATGGCGGTGAGACTGGGCGGTGTAGCGACGGTAGCGGTAGGACTTGGCAATGTGGCGGCGGGCGGGGTAGTAGGGGTTAGCGGCGTAGCGGTAATAGAGGAAATATCGCTCGACGAGGGCGGGCTATTACTGTTGGTGGTAGTGGTAAAGGTAATAGCAGCTGTAGCGGTGGTAATGGCAGCAGCAGCGGCGCGCCGCCGCTTACGTACTAAACGGCGCTTTGCAGTTTGGTTTTTACGCATTATCTAGACAAAGGAAAGGTTAGTTATGGGTATTAGTTAAATAACCTACTTATTATAACGGTTTATCTTAATTAAAGGAAATAAATGAAAATAAGGATACGATTTGATTTAGTTGAAGAGAATAGAGGTTAAATTAAAATGAAGACTTGTATCTGTGTAAATTACGCGCCTTTAACAGAAAAAAAAAGAGGTTTTACCTAAGCCGATAACGATATATCTTTTTATACTAACCTAATATATAATTACGTAATTACCCTTACGTAATTACTTTTATGTTATGAACCCCTATAACACCGGCGTAATTATCCCTATTAACCACGAAAAACGTTATTACCAACCATATTGCCCCTATTTCATTATATTAACTAGGCTCGAATTATAATTATTACCTCAGCTAAACTTTACTAACTTTAGTCGAACTTTTTAATTTAAACCTTTTACGATTAATACGACAATAATACTATTATTACAGAAACTGCTAATTTAAACCTTTTACTGTTGGAATAGTATTACATGCAGGGCAGTAGGTCAACTTTACTTACAGTAAAGTTGACCGTACTGCAAGTGTATTGCTTTGTGCGGTAAGTCTGCGGACTTACCGCATTGGGTGTAAGTCGAGTGCAGTACGCTGCACTTCACTCTAGGGCACAAGTCAAGCACTTGGCCATACAAATTACAGTGCAGACCAGCTAGCAGTCTACTAAACTTAGAAGAATACATCTACCATCTGACCACGTAATACTACTGTTACTTCGAAGACTAATCGAATCGACAACATTGCAACGTCTAAGGCCTACCAACACTAATCAGTGCTTGCCTGTTAGGTTAATCACAGATAATCTAAGTAGAAAAAGAAGCTCCTTTCTGGTTACGCTTTAAGTCATACGACCGCTAGGGTAGAGGAAAGATTCTTGCGAAGGGTCTCTACTGCTATATCGGTTTTCACGGAAATAAGTAGAGAAGAATTCTAGGTTGCTTCGGTTTTCACGGAAGCTTAAAGGTAACGACAGTGTCATCATCCAAAACACCAAGAAATCTTTATTGATTTTTTTAAAAAACGTTAAAATTAACTTTTAGAAGTCTTAAAATTCGGCAAGTTGACAAACGGCTAAGTTAGTACTACTGCGGGTGTTACTACTATAAGAAAAACAACTAAGTCCCTACGCTAAAATAATAACCTTCGACCTTTAATACTAATAAAAAAAGACCTCCGACTTTACCCTCTCCACCAAACTTTTGCCTCTACTTTACTCTTTTCACTCCCTACATTACTTTAATCGCCAAATTCGCTGCTCTAAGCGAAAAACATCAAGTTACGTCAAGAAAGCCACGTTACGCAACCTTTCGCCAAGTCGCCAAGTTCCCACGCGACTTCACGCCAAAACACCAAGCTCCTACGCTTAAGATCACCAAGTTTTCGCCCTACACACCTGCCAAGATATCTACCACAAGCCCTCACTTTCAGGAAATTACTGACTCCGCCTAGAAAGAAGCAATCAAGAACCTCGAAACTGTTTTCACCAAGTTTTACGATGAATAACTCTATACTATGGACGTTAACGAGACCTCTAATAAAGTTTACCTACACAATTACGTCTACTAATACATTTTCGAAATAGATTTAGGTAACGACTATAGTTGCGGTACCCGCGATTTTTTAGACTTTCGTTAATTCTTTAGTTATTAGACTTTTAACATGTAGAAGATAATCCAACACTTGGTTAAAGCTAGGCTAAAAAAAAAATAGGTTATACGCCATAGTATTGACATTCCAGATAAAACACTAGTAGGACTAGTAAAACCCCTATTTAAACTGGCCTAATAGGAAAACTGCCCTTAAGATCCTAATCCTTAAAACCTTTAAGAAAAAGGAAAAGGGTTTAAGGGATCCAAACGCCTATATACACGCTTTAAAGGACTTCCCCTTTAGCTAAGTCAACCTTTTTTCACGCGCTAACAATAATAAACCTGTTTTAGTACCACTATATAATAATGTGGAGTATGCTCTCAACGGCGGAAGAACACGTGAAGCAATAGCTGCCAATGTGGCCAGAGGTATTAAGGTCGGCACTTTATACCAGTTAATTAGGCAAAATCGTCAGGCCTTTTAAAACTTACAAGGCCCTATCAACCCTTAGCGCTACAATCACCAAGCACACTGAAAACCCTTTTCCTTAAAACCCTACGCACGTAAATCAACCACAGGCCCTACCACAAGACTTTACCTATTGGGTTAAGCGACTGGTAATTACCCTTAATACTGTACCTTGGAACCTCCAAGACTTAATCCGCCAGTAAACACTAACTAAGCTTAGAATAATTATCGCGACCTCCTTCCAGAACTTTTCAAAATAATTAACATTTAGTACAAGCTAATAACGGACTTAATTAAGATCTAGAATAATACAAAAAAGTATAACAGAAAGTCTTACAACCTCTTCGACACTAAGATAATGCTCTTTTTAAACATTTGCAAGTAAATTAAGGTCCTACCTTCTGGTTTTCAATTATTGTTCCCCGAAATCTTTATAAGTTACGCCAAAAACTACTACTTAACCTTTTTAATAAAAGTTACCAAGTTCCGCGAAATCTACGATAGTATAAAAAGCTATTTCGAATACGATATCCACCTTATGTAATATCATATAAATTAGGTCACTACGTGGTAAAATACAATAATGGCAAAGAAAAAAGAAAAGGAATCACCAATGGATATTTTTAATTAAATGCTTAACAAGCTAATAATGTATCAGAAGGCAATAGAGAAGGCCTACTCTAGCGAAACTTTACTTCGCAAACAGGTACGAACAGCTATCACGGGCGTTAATAAGTTCGAATACGCTCTACAACGCCCAAATACAACCTGTAAAGGCTTTTTTAACCAGTTACGTTCCTTGTTTACCACTGTAATAATACGCACATCAAACTCGCTCGGTATATATCCCCAAGCCGGCAACTTTATTAACGTAAATAATGAAGACCTTACGGTAGTTAACTACGTCGACTACAAGTACTTATGCCTACAACACCTAAGGTCAAATCTATTAACCTCGGCCCCGAATTGAAAGCAACACCTAGGCTAACGCTAACAAGGTACAAGCGGACCTGCCGACCGCCAGTATTATCGTCGTAATAGTGGTAAAATATATTAGATTTATAGCAAAACTAGTTGCTGGTTAACTCGGCACCAACCTGTTGAACGAAACAACAAAAAATAAATATATTATATTTAACACCCCGTTACTTTTAAACAAAAATACCCAAACCAGGTTATAAACTTCGTGGGGGATAAGCCTATTGATAGTAATACCTTTAACTATATTAAATGGTACGAAGATAATGCTCATGGCACGGCAGCTTAGTAACTAGCCGATCATGCCTTTTTATACCGTTTGGGTGGTAAAAACCCTTACCTTTACCTGAATTATACCCTTAATCCTTTACACACCTTTAACCTTCGTAATCGTTGCGCGAATCATACGTTATAAGGTATTATGCCAAATATAAGGACAGAAAAGTACTTTATAAAATACTATTCATAGTACGTAGCACTATGAAGGAAGAACACTACAGCTACTAAGATCAATTGTCATAATACTGGCAAAGCCAAAGTTAACTTAAACTCAGGCGAGTAACCATTGTTAATAGGGATAAGTATGGTTTACATTATTGTAAAAATAATTACGTTTTACATCTTTAAGTCCCTTAACCCTTTTCTATTTTCCTTTAATTATATAAAAACCCTTAGTGTTAACGTGGACGTTAACGTAAACGAACTGGTTAAAAACAACTCAAGGTTTTCACTCGCCTTTAAATAAGGATACTTATAATTTTATCTTTAAGGTTTGCAAACGGTGGTATTAAACCCAATAAAGCCGGAAATACTTTAATTACACCATCGTTTTAACTACCTAACTGTTAACAAACTATATAAAGTGTTAAAGTCTTTATGGCATAACGATGTGGAATACTTTACCTTAAAAGTTTTTAAAAAGCTTTACTACTACTGTTAAACGTATACCTAAGCCCCTCGGATATTTAAGTTTATATTAAAAAACGATAAAGACTTGAACCATAAAATCTTTATCAATATATTTTACTTAAATAAAAAACCTGTTTTCTACGTTGTTGACTCCGTGACTTCTTTTTATGGAGCTAAATTTTTGAATTTTCTTTCGGCAAAGGATACGTAGGAAACATTAAGGATATTATAAATTAACACGTATTTAGGTTAACTTGACGTTATCGTTTACGATACCGATACCAACTTTACGATGGCGGAGTTCGAAGAAAATAATAAAATAATAGTTATTTAATACCAATAGGTACCTGTAAAAGCCCATTGGAACATTGGAAATGTTAAAAGGGTACACGCCTTACTTCTTTGAGCGTATAGTATTTTTACGTTGGAAATTAAAAGTTTTACGGATCCGAAGATATGCTTACAAATAGCAGTAAAAGACTTAAATAATACTATAGGCTCTAACGGCCTGGTACTAACGTTACTGATTTTTAAAGCGTATTTACGCCTAACGAATGAATATCCGCCCTCGATAAGTACTTATAAACGTACTACGGATTATAACGAAGCTTGAAGGGAATTTAGAAGGGAACCGGCACGTCGCCAAGTTAATAATACCCTTAATACTAGAAACGATCCTATAACAATCGACGTACTTGCTTTACCACTGTAAAATAAAGTCCTCGTATAACGGAAGCCGGGAAAATGAAAGGGGTCGTATAAGATATTAAGTATTATAAACTTTAAAGTAATTGTCGAAATTGTTAACGGCCTTATATCTTTTAAGACTACTTAGGTTAAGCCTTATATCAAGGGTATTAAGGATAAACACCCTTAAATATTACAAGTAAAACGACCAAGCCAAGAAGACCTTCCTCTACCTGTTATTGACAAGCCGATGGAGCGTCTCCACGGCAAACAACCCCTAAAGAAAAAGAAAACCGATAAAAAGAAGGAATATATACCGGGTCGTATTTACAATATTACTTGGGTAAACAAAAAAGAAAAGGATAACAAAAACTTGGCAGTAAAGTTTAGGGCATAAAAATTATTAAGACTTTCGGCAAACCTTTCAAGGAAAGCGACAAGGTCTAAATCGACGGCCTACTAACCCGAGGTGTGGTACAATTTGTGCCGAAAGCTACCTTGAACCTTTAAAACCCAAACGTTACGATTTTTAAGTTGAGGATTATCCACGAAGTTAAATGTAAAACTATGGGGCGGCCGTATAAAAAGTTACGATTGATGATTGAGAGATAAGACGATAAAGGCAAAACCTAAATCCTTAAGTAATCGCTAACAATCTAAAAAATCAACCAACACTTAATAGTTACCCCAATAATAAATTTATTAGCTAAGACTTAAGGAAAGTTTAGACTTAATAGCCGCGATATTATGTAAAAGTACATATGATTAATAACAAATCTTTAAAGGATTATACTATTAAAGCTACCATGATAAATCAACATTATTTACCTACCAGAAACGATAATACGGTATATCAAATCGTTATATAAATTAGCTAAGGTAAGCGTTTATTGGTTTTAAACCTATTAATTATACTTCAAGTCTCAGTTAACGATAAAGGCTTGAACGTACGATCCGTATTTATTAGTGATGTAAAAAAACGACTTCGGTATAGTAAGTATATAAATTAATGATACTCTTTTCGTTGGAATGACTAGCTTTGTAGCATTGAAATGACAAGCGATTAAGGATTCCAAGTTTTGAAATCACAAACCGGTAACAACGTTGATAAAAAACAACCAACTTGAATTTAATAAATCGTTAATCCGTATACTTAATATTAATACCGGCTTAAGCTTTCGTTGAAAGGGCTAAAGCGTTATTTTTACCATAATCGATAAAATCAATAAGGTAAAAACTTAACGGTATTTAAAATGACGTATATAACGGAGCAATATTACTACATTATACCAACCGGAAGCCTTATACGATTATCTATTACGGTACAAATATAAATACTAATAAATAAAGACTTTGACCGATTAAATAAGAAGTTAAAGTAGCAAATACGAAACTTAGACCGCGGGATTAATATAGTATTTATCAACTTTTCAAAAGCAAAGCTAATAATATTTACGAACGGGTTTTTTACAAATAATATCAAATTGTCTTTACAAATCGGCTTCCTAATAACTCTCGTTAACGAAAATGAACGGGAAAATCAATTTAGCATTATCGGCAACTTGATTTACTGAATCTCCGTCAAGTATAAGAGAATTACATGAAACGTGTTGGCTTCGGAGGTCTACAGCATAATAACGGGCTTTAACGTAGGTATAACGTTATGAGAAACCCTTAACCTTATTACTGGGCAGCTAAAGATTCCCTTTATCCTGGTGGTAATCTGTATCGACTCGAGGAGTCTCTTCGAATGCCTATTAAAGCTCGGAACCACCAACGAAAAGCGCCTGATAATCGATGTAATAGCACTCCATAAAGCCTACGAATGAAAGGAGATTAAGGAATTCCGATGGATCGATGGCAAAGATAATCCTACAGACGCTATGACGAAGGCCACCCCAAATAAACCACTGAAAAAGTTTGTAAATAACAATAAGCTGACCATACGTATCAAAGGCTACGTAGATAGGCCACTCGGAAAGCCCAAATCACGTGACAGCGGACAGGGATATGTTGGCAGACTAAAAGATTGCCAGGGGATTGATGACGGCGAATTGTTTAAGTGACACAGTTGAAATTACGAAGGGATGTGGCGGAAGAATTTTATGTAGGAGTTGATAAACTCGGACCTCGGAGCGGTGGAGCAATTAAGGTCAAATAGGCTTAATTTTCATACAATTGGGTGTAATGCAATATGAAAGTTAATTGGAATTGACAGGGTGTACGAGGCCGCTATTTAGCGCTAACTGGAAAGATTTGGTCAGCCATACTGACGTACGCGTGCATAAACTAAAAAGCCGCCAATGTTGGAATAGTATTACTTGCAGGGCAGTAGGTCAACTTTACTTACAGTAAAGTTGACCGTACTGCAAGTGTATTGCTTTGTACGGTAAGTTTGCGGACTTAACGCATTGGGTGTAAGTCGAGTGCAGTACGCTGCACTTCACTCTAGGGCACAGGCCAAGCACTTGGCCATACAAATTACAGTGCAGACCGGCTAGCGGTTTGCCAAACCTAGAAGAATACATCCACCATCTGACCACGCAATACTACTGTTACTTGGAAGACCAATCGAATCAATAATGTTGCAACATCTAAGGCCTACCAACACTTACGATTAATACGGAAATAATACTATTATTACGGAAACTATTAATTTGGACATATTGTAATTGATATTACAAATAATAATATTACTATTAGGCTATAGGTATGGAGTATATAAGGGAGAAAAAAATATTACCTGTGTAGATATTATTATATACCCTTATAGATAGTATAAATAAGGCAAGTAACAGTATATTATATTGCAGGGTGTACTCCTGCAAGGTGTACGATAACTTGTTACATTGCAGGCTGCACTTTTGTAAGATGCAAAGTGTTCCATGTATGGATCGGTTTGGAATAGGTATTTCAAACCGAACGGCAATACGTGGGTCGGTCTAAAATGGGTATTCCAAAGTGATACGCTTTGAGTGGAGGGCTTATAAGCTCTCATCTGTGACGTACAGCTCTGGATTCTTCTTCTTGAACTCGCATCTTCAATATACTACAATTACCAATCATTTTGATTACTCTTCAAAGACCTTATATTCACGTGAATAGTATAAGCTTAAGACCTTACCGAAAATAAGGTTGAAATTTGGGTATCCACGATATACTTTTGTTATTATTTAAATAAACAGTTTATTACCCTTATGTTCCGTTTTCAGGGCTGTTTAACACTTTCGAAACTTCGTTCATAAGCTGGTAAATACCTTTTATAGTTTTTTATTGACCTTTTTTTGTTGATTCCTAACGAACTTTCAGGTTGTGCTAATATAATCTTTATCGTAAATAATGTAATTGATTTCTATATCGAAGTGTGATTTTAGGTAGCTATAACACTCCGCAAATGTATCCACCTGTATTAGATAATATGTATACTACTTTTTAACCTACTTAAACAATATATCAGGTAAAATAAAGTAAAATTAAAACGGTTCGATATATAGCCTTTTATATATATTAAACATTACACGCATTTTATTATCGAGTACGTTGTATAATTCTCTATTATAATCATTGTTTCTATCTTCAAGTTTGGCGAAGTTGGTAAACTTTATAAGTTCGTTTTTATTAGTGGGAAAACAGTACGGTAAAAGGTTATGGTAAAGGTTCTGATTAGTAGGTATTGGTTAGTAAAGTACGTATAGGTATTTTATATCGTTTATTATTTTTTAAACTGAGACGTATTTTTTATTCGGCCCGCTTTTATCGTAGTTAAGCTGGTTATTAACAGTACTTGGGGCGTAATATGATTTTGGTCTCTATTTAAAATTGTGTTTCAGAGAAGGTTCATATTTAACCCTCATTGTAAATAATCGTTAAGATGCTTCCTTCTTTTCCGTCGATTCCTCTAGCTCTATCTCTACCTCGCCGCGAGCATTTAGCATTACTAAACGCCTATTTTCCATCTACTGAGGCTTTTCTCATTCCTGGTCTGTTATCTTAAATAGGTGTTCCTAGCGTTTTTCCAACCAGTATCTCTTTACAAATTTCACTTTTATTACTTTATCGTCTATTTATTTTAACGTTCATATAAATTTTGCCGTTATTTAAAACGATTTTGGAATACAGCTATTATTTTCACCAGTAGTATTAATACCTCCACTTCGTAGTTATTTTCATAGTATTTTGAAAATCGTATTATCGACTATACGTCATATATCCAGTGTTCAATCCGTAGATTTCTCTCTAAAATCGTTGAATAAGTCGATCCCTTTAATTTCTCCACTACAACAGTTAAATACTATATTAATAATATACGTATTTACAATATAAAGATCAAAATCCTCTATTAATACCTTGATTTTGTTATTATATATGTTAAGGTCCAAATGCTTCAGAATATTTCTACGAAACGACATGTATGTAAAGAGGTACTCCATATATTTGTTAGCTTTTACAAGATCCGTTACTAATATGGCTACCGTGTACTTTGTGTAGGTGATTTATATATACTGATAATGCTTGAAGCGGCGTAAATTGCTGGTTATACACCGAAGCTGTAATTTGGGTACGTTGGTAACTTTAAAAAAATACAATTATGTAAATACGAAAGAAATCAGGTATACAACGCTTATCAGTACAAATGAATTTCAAATAATACGTAGATAAAGCGTAACCACAGCTTAAATAAACGTCTTAAATTAGTTTTACTAGCCTTCATTAACGCTATACCAGTCAAACAGCTAGGAAAACTCAAACGTTGTAAGTACTATACTTAAAACACATGGTATAGGGCGAACATGTAGAGGCAGTTAGGGTAAATATAAAAAGGGAAATAAAAAAAACATGGACGTAAGGGGTGTGTAATGTGATCCGGTGTATAAAGTCTAGTTCGTAATTGGTAGGCGGTTCTGATTATCGTGTTATAGCCTTTTTTAAAGGTTGCAAGCTGTGTAAATATTATGTTAGTAACCGCTTTTTGGTTTTGTAAGCGGTTTAGATACTTTGTGATCGGGTAGGTTTTTAACGAATGGTTTAGAAACTTGGTTATTTTGGCTTACTTGGCCTGTTATATAATGGGACGTTCTTCAAAAGGTGCCCGGGTACGTTTAAAGCATCAAAACAAGTTAACAGTTAATGTAATGGGGCTTTTAATAAACATGGCACCAACTAGTTTATAATATCGTATTGAAGTAGTCATTTTTAAAGTTACCTCGGATCTTACAGTCTTATTACGCTTCGGGTTTTAACGGCGCTCCCGCGTAATTCCACACTCTTGTATAGTTTTCATAAGGCTTAGTGGTAAAGCACAAACAATTGGAACCACTATAGCATTCCGCTATAGGTATTTAACTTCGGTTTATCTTTTATTTAGCTATTTGTAATCGACCTAATCGGCTACTAATTAGTGTCGGTAAGGTCTTTATTCATGTAAATGTAAATAAAGAGTAATCCTAAGATTAATATTGTAGTAAAGATAAATAATGGGTTAGGAAGAAGCATTTTAGAGAGTGCACGCCACGGATGGGAGGTTATAAACCTCTTATCCGGGAATTGGCTCTTTTACCATGCACTTTAGAATACCCATTCCAGACCGCACCACGCATAATGCACTTTGCACCTTGCAAGAGTGTAGCCTGCAGAGTGACACGTTATCGTGCACTCTGCAGGAGTGCACCTTGCAATATAGTGCACTTCCACTTAGCCCATGTATATTAGCTGTAGGGGTATATAGTAATATACATAATTTATGCCAATTGAGGTCCAAGTATTTTTTAAGAATAATTTCTTGACTATGTTTACAAAACTGTTTTACTATTTGTTTATACGCCAAATACTATTAAAGAATTTCTTTATAAATTTCCAATAGGCTTTTTAATACCTTATTAGCTGTTGAGTTTTTTTCTTTCATATATCGGAATGCTTTTACTAACATCAGTTTTACGTTTCTAGTATAGTATTTGGACGGTGTGACAACCGCTCGATATAATAAACATAAAGTGATTATAATATTTCCACTACGCGCATCAATTTTAAGTTAAGTTGCGTGATAAACTTTTATAACCTTTTCAACGGTATCAACCTAGGTATGTATACTGTTTAGCTTCTCCTCATTATGGAAAAACCAGTTTAGAAACGGGTTCTCCTACTCTGATTCTGTATATTAAACACGAGGCAAACTTTATATAATTTATTAATAACCTTATTTATATCTGTGAATAACTTGAAAGAGGTGTATATATAACCAGAAATTTCACAGTTTATGTTAACAGTATATAATTCATATTAAATACCGTTTTCTATGTTATTAGATAGTATATTATTAGTTGTTATGAAATATTTACGGTGCGTTTACTTATAGTATTTAAGTAAAACTTACGGAAATTATATGCTATATGGTAAACGTATTTAAAAAATGTTTGTTTATGTGTGTTGTGAAAATATGAATTATTAGGCCTGATATATGTGTATGAGTTGTTAATTGCCAAAGATTGAATAGTTTCAAAGTACGAGCTTATATCAAAAATCGATTTTTTATTACAGTGGTAATTTTGGTATCGATAACGTTTATATTGTAAATTTTGATACGAGAGATAAGAAGGAGGAAAGGTCAAAATGATGACTAAAGAAATTATTGACAATACATTATTCTTATAAAATGGAAAATTTAATAAGAATTGAATGCAGTAGTAGAGAGCTATTTATAGAGTAGGAGTGCCTTTAGTATTATTACCTGTATTAACGCTATTACCGCTAGTACCCCTATAATAACTGACGTTAGAGTTGTTACCGCTGGTACCCTTGTAATGACGTCTAAATATAAGAGTATCGTCGTTAACGATGGTTAGGTTGGGGGTGATATTATAGTTTAGTGCCTGCCTGATTACTGCCAGGAAGCTATCCCTGACATACGCGTTACTGGTTCCGCCCTTAATCATACATATATATCATAACGAGACAAGTGCTTATCATCTATTTATTACCCAAAGACGTTCAGCCTCAGAAACTTCCTTTATTCTTCCGTTTTAATCGGGGATTATTAACAGTATCCAACTATATTAAGCGACAGCCTTAACTTAGTCCTATCACAGTTTATACTAATTACAGTAACCTATATACAAAATAAGGAACACATAATAATAAATGCCACATAATGAACGTAATAAACATCTGAAAGGAATATAAAAATTGCGAAATCGACGATTTCAAATAAATCAACGACAAAGATAATTTAATCAATGCTATAACGAAATCTGTACCAAGTAAAAAATTGTATGAGTTTGTAAATGAAAACAAGTTCACTTTCTAAACTGTAGATCACCTAAATAAATCAATACGTAACGAAGGAAAATGATAATGCTTGAGTAAATCATAGAAAAATAAAAATAATTCGAATAAGTAACTAAAACGTTGAATAAATTAGGAAACATTAAAGGGTCAAGTATTTCTAGTATTATAACAAAGAAGTTGTTCACGAGACTAGGTTTAATAAACGTTTGGGTTTGAGGTTCAAATACTTATATTTAAACGTTGTTTTAAATACAAAACAGAAAAAGATTGATAGAAAAATACATACTGAAAATAAGTGAGATTGTAATCGTTGCCGGAAAGTTATACTATAACTGTTGGTAGGGATTTAGACGTTGCAAAGTTATCGATTCTATTGGTCGAAGTAACAGTAGTATTGCGTGGTCAAGTGGTAGATGTATTGTTTTAGGTTTGGTAGACCGCTAGCCAGTCTGTATAGTAATTTGTATGGCTAATTGCTTGGCCCATGCCCTAGTATAAAGTGAGCGTATACTATACTTGACTTGTAACCAATACAGTAGGCACACACAAAACAATATATTTAACTCACAGTTATTATAGTCATCGTTACTGTTAGTAAAGTTGATTTACTGTATTTTTTGGAATAGCAGTCAAATGCAGTATAGATAAGCCAACTTTACTTGCATTAAAGTTGATTGTATGTACTGAAAATTGACTATAGTTTGTGGGACTGCACTTTAAGTTCAGTGTAGTAGGTGCCCACTTCAAAGTAGGGCACAGGCCAAAGTGTTTGGCCATACAAATTAGTGTGCAAACCGGCTAGCGGTCTGCCAAACTTAGAACCAATCCATCACAATCAACTCACATTAATACAGTACCAGTTACTTTGACCACAGTGATTTGAATCGACTACGTTACAAAGATAAAGATCTACCAATACTGATAAGTGCTTATTAGGTTAAGCACATATTGGTTAAGTAAAAGAAGAACCTGCTTTCTAGTTGTTACGCTTTGTTTCGGTAAAGTAAAGGAAATATTTTTACGAAGAGCCACTATACGTTGTGCAATTATTTAGGGAAGCAAATAAGGAAGACCTATAGGCTTTGTAACTGTTCGCGGTAGTTTTCAAGTAAACGACGGTATCTTTATTAAAAAATACTAAGAAATCTTTATTAATCCTTTTTAAATGCATTAAGATTAACTGCCTAAAAGTTTTAAATATTATTAAGTAGGTAAGTTGGTAAATGGTTACGTTAGCATTATTACGGTTATTACTATAGGTATCATAACCAAAAATTCCAAATCGCAAAAACGACTAAGTTTCATAACCTTTAACCTATACTAACTTGAATGGAAAACCTACGACCCATTACTTTACACTATCCCCCTTCCCTCCATACTCTTCAATATTCGTTACTATAGCTTTAAAACATACTGAAATCAATACCGTTACCAATCCTATTAGAAATGAGACAATTATATCCTTCGGTGCCGTCTTCAAAAATCACATTAATTTACCGATGCCATTAAAAACTTTACCCCAAAATATTTAATCAACTATATCTGCCGCTTTATTTTCAACCTAGACCATAAAGGATACGACCAAAGACTTAATGCTTTCGATGATTTCGCCGAGTAATTTAACGAATAGACTCTAATAATGTAGTGAATAATAGATAGGTACGTCAAAACAAGGACAAAGATGTAACTAAATAAACGAGGAATTCACCTACTTATAGAGAAAGGGAAAAAGCGCGATTCGATAAATTCAATTCAAGAATATGCTACCGATAAAAACCCTTAATGAACCATTAAAGATAAGAGTAAAGGCAAATGTATCGTTGGCAACAGTATCCCTTAACGCTCTTACACACTTTCGTAAGAACATGCTCAAATCCAAATAAGTTTTTCAAATACTATCACATGATATCCTTAACGTGTTAGTTTTGCTAGCCGTTAAAAATCAATTAACTTTCGCGTCGTAAACCCTTAAGCCAACTAGTTAATTAATTAGGAACCTCGACATACCCCTTAATACTAAAAGGATTATTACCAAGTTCTTCGCGGCGAATACCCCCAAGTCCCTTTCCCACAAACTCCTTAATACGTTCAATTCTATTAACCAAATTTAAAAAAGATTAACTTTATACGCGAGCCTATTATAAGTATAACTACTAACTCCCTCCCCCAAAAAAACTTTATCAAAGGTAATTATTTTACCCACTAGTACCAGTAACCTTAACACCTTTCTCAGTTAAAGGATCTGAAAGATCCCTACAACTAGTACATCACCCTTTCTTCTCGACGTATTCCCCTGGTAAATACGGATTAGGTGATAGTTATCACATTTGTTAAAATTTAGGGAGGAAAGGAAAAGTATAAAGATAAGCCATATAACCTTCTCGACGTTAAGTTACGCCCGTTTTTTAATATTTTCCGCTAGATAAAAGTTAAATTGCCAGATCTTCACTCGTTATTTCCCAATATCTTTATGGGTTAAGCCGAGGATTACTACCTCCAGTACCTAACGAATTACTTCTTTTTCCGCGAAATATACGATAGTTTAAAGGGTTACCTCGAGTACGATATTAATTCCTCACAATACCATACCTATTGGAATATTATTAAGTGGTTTTACATATTAGATTACAAAAAATAGTTAGAAAATAAGATGTACTTTTTGAATTAGATGCTTAATAGGCTAGTATTTTGCTAATAAGTAATAGGGAACGTGGAATTTGGCAAATTCAACTTATGCCAAGAAATACTGGATTTACAGAAAATAGTGCTACTAGGTAACACTTTATATTACCGCCAAGCGTAAATTAAAATAGGTGATGTATTATATGTAATTTGCTTTTATTTTTAACTGGTATTACGTCGCGCCAGTGAAACAATTTGATGGAAATAAGGTTGAAGAGGAGTGAAATCAGCTAAAGGCTCTCGGTTAACACGAAGATACTAAGACTAATACTAGCCCGGAAGCAACGTAATGACTCGTCGACCACGCATTTTTATACCTCCTTATAAGTAAAGACCCTTACCGCCGACAATAAAATAAAGACACTGGCCTTATATACCTCTTTACAATTTAAAATCGCTACGCGGGATAGATTTTTCAGGGGATTATACCGGATATGTGGACGATAAGGTATTTAATAAGAGGTTATTTACAATACGTCGCATTGCGAAGGGATACTAATACTGCTACAGAACTTAACCATACGGATGTTAGTAAAGCTAAGGTTATCTTTAACACTGGGAAAAAAGCTATCTTTACTGGGATCGACGACGATTAAAACTGTTGTTAACTATATTTTTTCGATATCTTAGCATCATATACTCCATTCCTCATTTACCTTGAATAAATGAAAATACTGAAAGTTAATGTTAACTTTAACGTTCAAATTAACGATCTAATATAAGTTAAAGCCGGTAAAAGGTTTCCACTTAACTTTAGATATAGGTACTTTTGGTTTTACCGGCAAAGGCTAGAAATAGTAGTATTAAACCTAATGGAGGCGCAACTTTGTTAAAAACAACGTAGGTTTAACTATCTAGCGACTAATAGGCTTTATAAGGAGTTAAAGGCAACTAGTTAAGAAGATACGGATTTACGAGCGTAAAAGGCAATTAAACGACTTTACTATCATTTCCGAATATACTCCTAAGCCCTCCTAGGTTTAAGCTTACGTTAAAAGAAAGAAAGTTTTCGTCAACATGTTTTACCTAGATAACAAGCCAGTACTATACGTTATGGACTTTGCCAGGGATTTTTAAAACGTTAAATTCCTTAAAACCAATACAGCGAAGGAAACGTGAGAGGCATTACGTATTTTGTAAATTAATATGTACCTTAGGCCACCAAACGTACTAGTTCACGACGCCGACACCAACTTCATTACGATATCCCTATACTGAAAACCGGAAGTTTTACAAATTAAAAAGCACGGCTTTAAATAGCGGTAAAAGGCCTTAACGATACTATTAAGCTTAACGGACTTATATCGACTTTGCTGGTATTTGGAGCCTACTTACGTATAACAACTGAGTCGCCACCCTCGTTAAACACCCAAAAACGCACTGTAACATATAACAAAGCCTTAAAGAAATTAATAAGGAGATTGGCTCACCACCAGGTTAACGATACCTTTATTACTAGGAACCGACTATTAATAATAAACATGCTGTTTTTCTCTTTTTTAAGGAGAGTTTTTACGTGACGCGAGCCAGGAATATAAGATAGAATGTATAATATCTTAAATATCATGAATTTAAACGTAGTAGTTGAAATTACTAATGGTCTTATGACTTTCCGAGTTATATAGGTTAAGCCGTACAAACGATGCCTTAAGTCCGATAAAAATCCTAACGTCAATAATATCTAAGTCGAACGGATTAAGTAATACAACCTTTTCGAGCCGATCGTTAATAAGTTAATAAAACGTCGATGGCGTAAAAAAATACCTGAAAGGAGGATACACATTTAAAAGGAAGACAGTGATATAGATTATAGACCTCGAAAGATATATATAACAGCGTAGGTATTTTCAGGTCTAACAGAGAAGTTGCCTTTAACTTACATATCGAAAGTATTATTAATATACCAGGAAAGCTATTTAAGGAAAACAACCAAGTGGAAATTAACGACTTGTTTCACGAGCGGCTGTACAATTTATACTGTTGAGGTAGTTTAAAAGCCAAAATGCTACTATATTTAAGTCGAGGATAATACACAAGGTTAAGGGTAAAACCAAGGACCGGCTATACGAAAAGTCACGGCTAATCGTTTGAGTATACGGTAATGAAGGTAAGGACTAAATCATTATTTAATTATATACAATCTAAAAATTTAGCTAGCATTTAATCGTTGTAATTATTACTAGTTTAACTATTAGCATAAAATTTTATTTTAAACTTAATGGCTGGAATATTACGCAAACTTATAAATAGTCTACTACCAATATTTAGCGGATTATACTAATTGAATTACTAAAAGAACTAAGGGACAAGTTTCTGGCCGGTACGGTAATATGTTATATTAAGTTGTTATATGGATTAGCCTAAACAAGTGTATACTGGTCTCCAATATACTAAACGTACTTTATAAATAGGTTAGGTATAGAAGCTTTAACATTTAACCCGTATTTTTCAATTACAAATAGTAAAGACTTTGGAATCGTAGGTATATAAACTAACAATACCATTTTTTTCCGGAAATATTATATTTATAACGACTAAATAGCGTATTATCGAAAAAGAATTCTTTTGAAAGTGTAAGCCGATCAAAACGTCAATTGAAGGTATATAGCTTAACTTTAATAAGTTTTTAATCCGTATTTATAGTGTTAAGGCTAAAAACAGTATTTATATTAGCCCACGTTAAAGGGGGTAAGTTAGAAACCCAACGATTATCGATAAGGCCAATGAGTAAAAATCATAAAGATACTCGAAATAAAGGGCCCGTACGAATTAAATTGTCACGTTATGCTCACCTAAGATATCGTACGACTTTTCTATTGCAGTACAGGCAGAGGATTTACAAGACGAAGACTTGAACAGGTTAAATAATAAAATTTAGTAATAACTGGATTACATAGAAAAAGGAATGAATATAGTTTTTATGGATTTAGCGAGGACGAAATTAATAATCTTTATGGACGGGTTATTGACTGGTGATATTAACGTTATTTAGTGAATTAACTTCCTAATAATGTTCGTTAACGAGTAAATGTCTGAAGGATAATTTACAATCACTTGAAACCTTATATATTGTTTATCTGTTAAGTATAAGCTTGTAACCCGAAGCTTATTGGCTCTAAAAGTTTATGGTATAATGGCAGGCTTTAACATCGGTATAGTTAATAACGTCATATTAAGGATTATCACCAAATAACTGGGATTGCCTCCGATACCTGTAGTAGTGTATACCGACTTCTGGAGCTTTCACGGATGCCTATTAAATCTGGGCACAACCAATGAAAAACGTATAATAACAGATGTAATAGCTTGAATGGAGGTATACAAAGCTTAGAAAATCGATGAATTTCGGTGGATCAATGGTAAAGATAACTCCGCTAACTTTATAACCAAAGTTACGCCTAATAGCGCCTTCAAAATATTTGTAAATAGTAATACGCTAACTATACGAATCTAGGGCTAAGTGAACCGCCTAACACGTGACACGGAGAAATAAATTTACCCTAACGAACTTAAAGACTGCTAAGATAGTGATATTAATAGCAATGGTGGCAAAAGCGCTAATGGGAATAGTCTCACCTACTGGCAGAAGGTATGCAATTGGTGGCGTACCTGATTTTCACAAGTTTGTGGCGAAAAATCTATACACGGTAATTAATAAACGAAGGCCTCGGAGGGGTAGAGCAAAAGGGCTATAAGGGGTCGTAATTAAGGTTGATCTTAATATAGATTAATCGGGATTAACAGGGGTTTGGCTTGTTGTTGGCTTGTAGATTAAGGAAGGATTTCAAAGGCTAACACCAATTAATAGCAAGCCACGCTGACATATAGGCACAAAACAAAAAGCCGCAAATATTGGAATAACAGCTAAATACAATATAACCAAGCCAACTTTACTTACAGTAAAGTTGATTGTATGTACTGCAAATTCACTGTAGTTTATGGGACTGTACTACAAATGCAGTGCAATAGGTGTCAAATTCAAAGTGGGGTATAGGCCATAGCGTTTATCCATACAAATTAGTATGTAGACCGGCTAGTGGTCTGCCAAACTTAGAGCCAACACATTTCAATCAACTCACATCAATGCAGCACTAGTTACTTCGACCACAGTGGTTCGAATCAACTACATTACAATGATAAAGGCCTACCAATAGTATTGCGATTACTATTATTATAACACTGGCGGTCTTTTGTTTTGTGCGCATACGTCAGTGCAGTTGACCAAACTTTTCCGGTTACTATCGAATTATCTCCTCGTTAACTGGCTAGACCCCTGTTAATTGCAATTTACTTTCGTACCCAAATTGACCCCAGTTACTTTCAATTGCTCCACGGCTCCGAATCCTGGTTTTATCAACTTCCATATATAAGTCTTTCGCCATAGACTTACACGTACTGACCAGCGTCACTATTAGCCTTTTTAACTCATATGGGTTAAATCGTCTGCTACTCAAATTGACACACATAGGTTAACTAATATACTTCTATTACTACTATTAACTTTTTAATACTTTGAGTATGATCATTATTACCACTATCTATCTTAATTAACATGATTTAATTAACCTACAATTACCCTTAATTTAATCGTACTATTTCAACCCCCAATTTAGCTGTGTTACTTTAAAAAGTTGTTACTTTTTTTCCCCAAGTAACCTTTTGATTTATTGGTCTGTTTTGATTCGTTGGTATATAAATTGGCTTCATCAAGTGGCTTGTTAATATACCTTTTGATGCGTATAATTAGTATATCATCGTTTACTAACCTTTTAAGGACCTTATTCATCAATGCTGTCATTATCATGTTAATAGGATTATCCTTTTCATCGATTTATCCAAACTTTTATATTTCCTTTTTTTTTTCGTAGGCTTTACAAAATGTTATTGCTCGATTATCAGGCGTTTTTCACAAATGGTACCGAGTTTCAAAAAGTATTCTAATAGACTTTTTTAATCAGTATAAATTACCACTAGGATGAAAGGAATTTCGAACTCTCTAATAATAACGTTAAAAGTTTTCTATAATATTATGTTTATATTAAAGCTAGCTATTATACCGTAAACCTTGAAACTCATTATGCTTCGTGTAATCCTTTTATATTTAACGGGGATTAAGTAGATTACGTTATCGATAATGTTAAATTAGTCATTTTCTTCATATTTGTCGATAAGGGTAATTAGAAATCCGATTTATCAAGAGAGATCGATGTTATTTGAAAAAAAAAAAAAAACCTTGTAAAGATTATTAATTTAGCCCTTAGCAGGTTAATAGAAACTATATTAATTTCTTGGTTCATGTTCGCCATTTTTTATTCAAAGCCTTTATTTAAGCGGGTGAAGTCTTTATTTATAATTTTTTGTGTTTATATTGTAATTGATAGGTTGTAGGAAGGTCATGATTGGAATAAGGTAGCAATTAAATCATTATAAGCGCTTTATTTTCAGTACCATTATATTTTAATTACGTTAATCTTGTTGATTATGGTTCAATTAGCGCTGTCAATGTGGATATATTTATCCCTTATAGTTAGTAAGTAGCTGCGATGCGGAATGCACCCTTGCAGCAGTGCACAGTAACGTACTACTCTGCAAGGTGCCTTCTTGCAGAGTTTATGACAGCGTATTACTGCCTGGAAGTGGTTTTTTTAGAGTGCACAATAACGTGCCACTACCTGGAAGTAACATTTGCAGAATACACGGTGAAGTACCACTGCTTGGGTGATAGGTTTATAACTTTTCACTTAAGGCGTACACTCTCTAAATGTTTTCCTATTTATTATTTATCTTTACTATTACAATACCAATTTTCAAGATTACTTTTTTACTCTTTTACGTTTACGTAAATAAGTAAACCTTACCGACACTGATTAGTAGCCGACCAAGTCGACTATAAATAGCTTAGGAAAGAAAAGATAAACCGAAGTTAAATACCTATAGCAGGATGTTGTAGCGGTCCCATTTTTTTATTTTTTAATACTACACACTATAAGAACTATATAGAAGTATGGAATTACGCGGAATCACCTTTAAAAACCGAAGCGTAGTAAAATTGTAAGATTCGGAGTAACTTTAAAAAAGACCACTTTAATACGATATTATTAATCAATTGGTACCCTATTTATTAAAAGCTCCGTTACGTTCACCATTAACTCGTTTTGGCGCTTGAAACGCACCTGGGTACTTTTTAAAGAGCTTCCTATTACGTATTAGGCTACGCGAACCAAAACCACCAAGTTTTGGAACCCTTTATTAAGACTTGTCTGATTCGAATATAGTATTCAAATCGCTTACGAAATCCAAAAACGGCCAAAACGCAATATCCAAACCGCTTACAAAACCAGAAAGCGGTTACGACGTAGTACACAAAGCGCTCGCAAATAATAAGAGCGGCAAAAATACGATATCCGAACCGCTTACCAAATACGAACTGAGTTTTATACACCAGATTATCCATATACACCTTCTTATACCTACAATTTTTCCCACACCCCTTTTTCCATTTACCCTATCCGCCTCACCTCGATCGCCTTACACCACCATTTTAAGCTTATTACTTATAAAATTTAAAGTTTCCTAGCCGTTTAACAAATGTAGCGTTCATAAAGCATAAAAAACAATTTAAGGTACATAATTAACTTGTAGTTACGTTTCGTTTATATTTTACTCAATTTTCAATTATATTAATCAACTTTAAAGCTCCTATTTAACCGTTTCATTATACATCATTTTTTTTAAGTTCATATATATATACGCTTTTTATTTTGGTGATTTAAATATTGTAACTCAAACGTACACGAATCCGATTAACTACGCGAAACCGACATTTACATCGATCTAACATTTTAAGTACACCTAGAAACTACCATTTTAGCCGGTTTCTTACACTCTATACGCCTATGAATATAAATTTACTAATTTCAGACATAGAAAAAGCTAGCGAATATATGGAGTACCCATTTACGAATACATCGTTTCGTAATAACATTTTAAAGTATTTGGATCTTCACCTATAAGATAATAAGATTGAGGTACTGGTGAAGGATTTGAACCTCTTTTCGACAAATAAGTATGTTATTGATATATTTTTTTAATTAATTATAGCGGCGAAATTGAAAGAGCGCAACTTTTTGGACGATTTTGAAAACGATTTTTCAAATTGGACGCCAAATATATATCAGATAGTCGATAATACAATTTCCAAATATTATAAAAATAACTACAGAGCAAAAGTATTAATACGACTGGTGAGAATAATAGCCGTATTGTAAAGGACTTATCAGTAAAGACCTAAATTATATAAATGCCAAAGTGGACGGATAATAAAATGATAGAACTGAAGTTTGTAAAGAGATATTAGCTAAAAAAGCGCTAGGATCGCCTGTTTAAAACGACAGATCAGAAACGAGAAAGGCCTTTATAAATAGAAAAAAGGCTCTTAGTAAGGCCAAAAGCCTGCCGCGAAATGTAAACAGAATTGGAGGAATCAATAGAAGAAGATAAAGTACCGTAAAGATTATTTACGACGCGAGTTGGAAATGAACCCTCACCGGAACATAGTTCGAAACAAATACCAAAAAAAAAAAAAACCGCGCTCCGGATACTATTAATAAACGACTTAATCATAATAAAAACGGCTCGAATGAAAAAAACAGCCCGCTCGGAGTTAATGTAAACGATGTAAAACGTTAATACGTACCCTACGGATTAATAACCGTTAACAACGACCCCTATCGTAACCTTTTACCGTATCGCTTTCCAGTCGATAAAAGCGATTTTACAAAGCTTACCAACTTCGCCAAACTTTGAGATAAAAACTAGAATTATAACGGAGAATCGTACAATGTATTCGATAACAAAATACGTGTAATATTAAAACATATAAAAGGTAAGATATTAAAACGTCTTAATTTTACGTTATTTTACCTGGTATGTTGTTAAGTTAAACCGAGGAGTAGTATATATATTACCTTATATATATGAACCTATTTGCAAAGTGTTATAACCGCCTAAAATAACACTTCGTTACAGAGATTGATCATAAACTTTACGATAAGCATTAGATTGGTATAACTTAGGAGTCCGTAAAAAATCAGCGTAAAAACGTTAATAGAAACTTATAAAAGATATTTACTACCTTATTAAGGAAGTTATAGAATTATTGAACAATATTTACACCAGAATAAAAAGGTAAGAAACTGTTTATTTAAATAATAATAATAAATGCGGTAAAAACCTACATTTTGACTTCATATTATTTAAACCTGAAAAGGACATAAATGCCTATTATACGAGTTTGGAAACATTATTCGAAACATTTATCAGCCGATGGGCAAGCCTCAAATTAATATTTGGAGACGATAGAATTCAAGGAGAATTTCAAATTATTAAGCTAGACTTCGCCAAAACAATTTACTACGTTTTACATCGAAGATTTCAATTATATTTAAGACAAAATAAACGGCCTAAACACTGATTTTGAAAAGACAAATATCGGAGGAGGAACCCTAAAAAAAGAAGGTAAAACGACTATGATCAAGGACAATTATAAGGCTAAAGACGAAATATACCGCGGCTATAATAATACTTACGGAAAAGTATATGGGGATTTACGGTTTTACAAAAGCGTTGTATAATACACGGCAAAATCAGCTACAAGTTTATTAACTACCTAATATACAAGTAAATTCGGATTGAACAATAGTTTTAAGTCGATTACCTACTTAAGGAATAGACAAAAGCTAATTTTACAACGTATGTAGCCGAGTAAAAAGACGTAAAAAATAAGATTAACGAATATCCTTACGATTATACTTTCGAGGGAAAAGACTTTAAAGATAACGATACTTACCTAATAGCCCAATATAAAGAAACCGATTAACGTATCTTCATAAGCCCATAAAACGCCTCCTTTTTATATAGTATAGATCTGGATTACGAAAACAACGTGTTAAATACTCATATAGCGTCGCAATTCCCACTTTTAGAAAAATACGACAACACATTTTAAGTCGTTATACCTAATACAGACGCGGCCGAAATATTAACGGCCGGAAAACGAGAATTCGACGCGTGTATGGCGAAATTTCCGAAATTCCAGTTCGACCGTATAAGGAAATATTGAAATGTTCTATTCTGTAAAGGCAAAACATCGTCATTGAATATAATCGCTATAAATATACGATTTGAACCTGTTTAGTTTTACGTAATAAATTTTAAAACGTTGTTTTACTTTCGTTAACAGATATAAAAAAGTTCGAAATTGAAGTCCAGAATACAACTAATTAACTTATACGCGTTTTTGATAATGTATTTATATCATTTTAAATTAAGTTCGACTATTTATGGTTTTTCCCCAAAAGACGTATAGTTAAGGTAGTTTACCTAATATAACCGGAATTATAGATGTTATATAGCTTATTCGGATACCCAGTTACAAAATGCTTTTTACGGCTACCCTACTCTAGAAGCTATATAAAAGTAGGGAAGGAAACGTTCAAAGTTATCGAAAAGTTTTGTTATAAATACCATTTATATTTATTAATTCCATTACGGTTGAAATCCCGCCTTTAGAACAGTATAGACCTTAATTACAAAGTAATTATGAATATAATATACCTTAAAGCTAGTTAATACTATACGTTGTCGATGCGATAACATTATTTCAAGCCACGAAATTTACATGAAGCGTTTTCGCTACAGACTATTAAGATACTTTGATTCACTATTAATTAAACGTCTATTTAGGGTTTACGAACTCGAGCACCTACAACGTTAATACGGCCTTCGACTTTATCAAGTGGCGTACCAAAGTTAAAATTACCGGTAACGAATACAAACAAATATTGATAAAAGTACGATAAGGTATCTAAAAGCATAAACGGTACTATAAACCATTTGAAGGGGCGTATACAATGTTATTCAAAAAGCTAAAGGGTGTTAATTTAAAGTAATCGATTTTACAAATGGTGGTTAACGCCGTTAACAATACTTCCGACCTGAGTAGACTAATTTTTACGGTTCTTGTTTTTGGTTTTTATCAAAAAATCTATATAAAATCTGCACTATTACTAACCACGGTGTAAAAGGCGAATTTTGTAGCAAAGGCTACGGCAGTGTTACTTTTTTACGTGCCAAAAACGATGTTTCTAAAGCGTTAACCATAAGGAATGACCTATACGAAACCGGTGTTTTAAACTTACAATTATAATAGGATATCCTGGGTTTTTTTTTTAAAAAAAAAGAGGAATATATTAGCCTGTAGAAGATTAACGGATTTAAAGGCTATAGTATACTTATTAATTTTACGAGTAGTATAAATTCCTTTCGCTGAATAATAATACGAAGATACAAAAAGGAAAAGATAGAAAACAGCGGTCTAAAACCGTAATCTGACTAGTAACACCGGCGAAACCACTTTAACAATAGCGGATTTAAACCGTACCCAAATCTAATAAACCCCTCGAACCGCATTTTTAGATCGTTACCAATATACGAGAACGGTCCACCCGTACTAATACCATTAACGCCTTGCTGCCAAGGTGGCCTACTTAACTCGAGAAATAAAAAAAACGCCACGACACCATTACCGTAAACTACTTTATTGTTTCAAAGGAAATGGTAAACCGTAATCTTAGTTTAAAGTTTTATAGAGAAGGTATTATTAACACTTAAGGCGCTCCGTTTAAATATTTTACCTAAACGTAAATTTCGGCTTTGATTGACTAAGGTATTTTTCGCTTTAAACGGTTCGACCTTATGGTTTACGACGTCTATAGGTTTTTTCCTACTCGCCTTATATATGAAGTTGACGATAAAACCGTAAAAAACTACGAAAAACCCCACCTGGTTGTAAAGGATTATAATAACAACGGTAAAAAGTATATTATAACCTAATCGCTTATCTTATAACGAGTAAACCTCCGTTTGATTTTTACGTTAACAAACTCTTTCACTACCTTTTATAATTTATGTATTAAACTTCGTGATATTATATAAGTTCATATATAATGCTAGGAGTTGTTAAAACGGCGTATTTACGCTAATATACCTATAAATATTGGAAAACACGATTTATTTCAAATGATTTTACGAATTATGAAACCGTTTTACGATTTAGTTAAAGTTGGTGTATATTATTTTAATACTTATCAAAAATTCTATAAAAATGGCTTAAAATAACTATATATACTTTCGACTTATATCTATTAATTTTAACGGTCCGTTTTAAAGATTTTGTACTAAAGGGTATATAAACAGATAATATGTTAACGTTATGTAACGCGTCGTTTTCCGCATCCGAAAAAACTAATCTTTTAAAAGTCGACTTAAAAGTAAAACCTAAGACGTACGTAACAGAAAATTTCATAATCGACTTTAATTATACAACTATTTATTTTCGAAACAGCGTTTTGAGCTTTATATAAAAGGGGTAATTGGACAAAGTTTCCCTTATCGCTCTAAATAGCACAAAACGGGCCGAAGACTATAAATATTAACGCGCGCGTAACGTCTACGTTATTTCAGTGGTATAATTAAAAGTGGAGTTCGATCTTTCAGTTGCTACATTATATTAAACCGACCTTTTGGACGATATATATAAAGAGTTGAATAAACATTTAACGTTATAAATATATAATCAAAAACGCGGTACATATTTTGTATCTTTTAAAATATTTAAAAAGAAATTGTTTTATGTTATTAACGGTTTCTTCGCTAATATCATTAACTATTACTTGTAAATAAAATTCTTTTTTATTTTTGGTAACGAAATACCGGCCCAAAATGAGTTGATGTTTTGTAATAATATTGTCTATTAAAGTTCGACTAAGTATAAACGGGTTACGAGAAACGTTTTAAATTTCAAAATGTATGAAATGATTGAAAATTTCGATTTATGTATTATTATAACGATAACCGTCCAATTCATGATTTTAAAATTTATCTCAAAACTTATACCTTGTATCTTTTTTACTAACTTTTTTTCCTTATACGAATGCTTGGTTAAACTTAAAATTATGAACAGAAAACGCCTTATAATCAATATTATATACTTACGCGAATCTTATAAGCGTCTCAAAATTGAAAAAAAAAAGAATCGATGGAAAATTAAACTCAGTAAACTTAACAACCAAAGATACTCCAAATAGGACATTAAAAGCGTTAATATCACAAATGCCTTTTTCGTTAGTATTATTAGGAAGTTTTTACAACCCTTTTAAGGCTTATATTTTAGGTTTTATCTTTTTGTGTTCCATTTTATACGATTACGTCTTTTTTAACATTTTCGAACCGTACAAAACCCGTTATTTACACCGCTCTCTATATTTTCTTTTATTCAGATTTACCATTTCGTACCGCTACTCATATACTATTATTATTATTTTTATTAACTTTAATTCTATCAGGTTTTTATACCTTACCTTTTTTTTATATTTCATTGTTTACGTCAGGATTCATTTGAGAAGAAATAACATTATCGTATAACGTATTGTATTATGGCTGGGCGCACCAACCCAGTTAAAAGAGTTAACTATGTACTATTAAAAAGAAATGGAGAGGGCGACATCGTCGCGTCCCCATTATCCTACCCGCTGCCCTCCTCTTTTATATTGGCGTCACCTCTATTACCGTTATCAATGTTGCTATCGGAGCCACCCAGGAGGTGGCCCCACACTTTAGGTCGTATACCTTTATGTAAAGGCGCGGGGGGGGTTTTACTCTCTTTGCAGCGACGCACGATAACGTCGTCGAACTCGTCTGTGTAGTATATACGCAGGCCCCGCTTCCAAGCGGCGATAACGGTTACCGACTCCTTAGTCCACCGGTTAACGCCTACTATTAATTCGTATTAACTTATTTTGTTTTTTTATAATAATCAGTATCTTCATAAACGACTCGAACGATATATTTGGAAAGTAGAAGATAAGCTTTGCGGTTGGAATGATGATTTTCAAAGCGAATTTATCATAAAGCCGGCGGACGCATAATACGGCTTTAACTTACGGCCTTAGGATTAACGGAACGGTGGTTTATTTACTGCCAGTCTGCCTATAGCAGTAGTAGCGGGTCTAACGACCCCCGTTTTCGTAATAATCGCTAATAAACTTGCCCGCGGCTGTGGACGCGACACACGGTACGTAAGGTGTATCCATTAGAAGCCTGGGGCTACAGACTCAGGTACGCCGCTCCAGCGCTTTACGCGTTAAAAGGGCTTTATGACGTACTCTAGCGATACGAAACTCGAGGCGGCGGAAAAGGTCCGCTTCGATCGCCTCGTTTAGGGGGATATTAATATACGGTAATATATGGGAAGGTTGAATAATACAAACCGCGCTACAACTTCGCCAAGTTACGTTTACGACGAGAAGGGAGGGTTTCTGTAGGTAAAGGGGTTTTTACTCGCGGGGAAAGGGTAATATTTATAATCTTAAAAGCCCCCCGCTCCTTTCCTTAGGATTTTAGGGGGAAAAGAAAGGGGGAGAATAGGGCAAAGAAGGTGGTGGCTGTAACGGCGGCGCGGCTGGCGGTAGCGATAGCCTCGATGCGTTTATATTCTCGCGCCAAACAGCGCCTAGAAAGCTGTTTTTACGCGGTATTTATTTACGGACAAGGTTAGTACGTAGGAATTGGCTAAGTAACCTACTTATCGGAGTAGTTTAAAATATAAAATAGAAATAATAAATTGAGTGTGTATATACTTATTAACTAGTTGGAATTTATATTATCTAGGGGTACGTGCCATGAAAAAGAAAAAGAAAAGATGTTTTACCTAAACCGATAATGATATATTTCTTTATATTAACCAAAAAGCACGTCAAGGCATAATTAACCTTATATAAATACACCTTTATAATACCTACGTAACCATACCTTTACAAGGAACAACAACAAATAACATTAATAATTAAATTGTTACCGATTAACTAAACCAATCAGACCTTCATTATAATTACTGCCGCGGCCATAAATTACCGATTCTAACTTTACAATTTTTACCGCAACTATACTATTATTATCTTGGCTAAAAAATATTCATTCGGACCTTTACAATTTTTACTATAATTACACTATCATTACTAAACTACGAAAATAGATTACACTACAATTGTACTATTACTATTGAACTATCTAATTTTTTTTAAATAGGTAGCAACTATATAATGATTCATTTTTTTGCCTTTATTACTGTATTTTTAAGTAATTAGGCGTAACTTTTCGTATAGTTACCCCGTGGTCTCAACTTTAACTTTATATATGATCCTAGACCTGAAAATCGTGATATTCGGATTTTAATGGTTAAACAAGGTTTTATGTATCGATTATATAACTTTTCGAGTTAGGAGGCTATCAATCTCAACTTTGTTACTTTTTTAAAAGGATTTTCTCGAGCTTTTGATAAAGTTTTATACTTGGAGCTTTAAAGTTGAGTTTTTATTATCCTTTTCATTTTTATTTACTTAAATAGTATTGTAAATGCGATCTGGTGTATATTTTTCATATTTAACATACTTTCTTTTCGGTGGCTGTCCACATCAGCAATGTTTTATTGACTTATCGATAATAGGTCTAAAAGAATCGTATTGATTTAGTTGTTCAATTTGGGGTTTCTTATCGTTAGTTGCTCTAATATAAAGCTTAATTTATGTGGTACGAAAGGTAGCAAGGCTGTTAGCAGTTTTCATAATTACTTTGAAATTGACAATACTTAAGGTTTTATATAGGTTATCACATTTGCTTGGATTTCGTTATATGATGACTTCAGTTCTTAACGGCAAAGTAAATACGTCGATTATATTAGGGCCGTTTCTAGTGTTGAGGGTATTATTTAGTTAAAGCCGTGCCGATTCCCTCCATAACTCCTTTAACACCTTATTGTAGGCTACAGCTTTTTTAGGTAATCATTAATAACAGAAATTCAATCGTTAAGCGTGGGTATATTTTAAAACCGAGTAGTATCGATACTATGCCGTTAGAGATTATAGTATTGTTCAAGCCTTTTACCACTATCCGAAGACGTGCCTTTTGTTTTCTAAAGATTTTAATTTTTAATGTAAAGATATCATACGTTCGGCGAAGTATTACGTATACTCTTTCAGCTTTGTTAATGCTTTATTAGTCCTTTACAGGCACCTATTTTTAATAGATCCCTATTATCTGAACGTTTACCTAGAACTTTGTCATTGCAAAGTTAGTACTAGTATCGTATACGACGACGTTAAGTGGGTATAAATACGTGTTAATTGAGAATATCCTTAACTTTTTTTATGTATCCTTTGCTGATAGGGACTTTGGAACCTTAATATCGTAAAAGAAGGTTGTGAAATTAACGACGTAAAAATAAACTTATTATTTAAATAAAATGCGTTAATATAGATTTCATAATCCATTTTTTTTGTTATCATTGTAAATTTCAATTTTGTGGTAGATTAGGTATATGTTTAATAATAATAGTAAAGCTTTTTGATATACTTCAAAGTCAAGTATTTTTCGTTCTCATACGTTCCTAAGTTTAGGAATTTTTATAACTTGTTAATGGCTAGGTAGTTAAAACGCTGATATAATTAACGTATCTTTTATTATATTATATTAAGGAACGTTACCTCCAATCCTTAAGGGTAAAATCACATGTACCCCTACATAAAAGCGAAGAAACACCTTTGATCGTTTTTGACTAACTTATTGACAGTAGCATTAACGTTAATGCTAAACATTTTAATATATTTGAAATAAGGACAAAAGGGGAAGAGGACTTCATGAGGTAAAACGTAATCAATTTAATGATAATTTATTTAATAGTAATCTTTAGTAACGATAGTTTTTTACGTGGATAGAATTTAACCTTTTCTTTGTTAATATTTTAACGATTGATTTTGTGAATAGTTGTACTTTCCCCCCGTAATACTACGTGTTACAAATAGCCTTTTATTAATAATTTTATTACCTCTATATCTGATATAATACTTTGAAATTGTGGTTCGCGTAACGATTGCAAAGATTGAAGATATATAAAGAACTAATCGTTTGATTAGGGTAAATATAAGATTTTTCGCTATTCAACCGTTTTAAAAAAGTATGATCGGCTAATTATTAGGTCGCATCAAAAGCAATATAGTTATGTTATTTAAATTACTTAGAGATATCATTGCTATTAAATTCTTTTTTACCTTCAAAGTCTAAGATATAGTTTAGGTAGTTTTACCCGAGAGTAAAATAATATTATATATAGTATATTACCTGCTTATTGTTATGTTCAGCTGGAGGGTAACGAATTAACCAATAATCAGACTTATTATCAATTTTATATCATTCATTACTATTCCGACGATGATTTTCAAGGTTCATAAGTCTGTTCAAATTTTCCCCTCATAAACATTAAGGTAATTACAGTTTTTAATACGAAACTATTAATTCAAATTTTAAACTTTGAAGTCACCCGTACTTACGATTGTACGTTATATAATATTATGCGGTTTTCTTTATCTACATTACGAAAGTTATTAGGTTAAGGGTATAAATTAAATGAACTCATCGTACGCATTATTACAAATACAAACTAAGATCGTAACTTACTTAAAAAGCCTTTACAGGTAGTATTTAGGTGTGATAAAACGTATTTAAACTAGTTAACTTCCGTAATGATTACTTGTACCTATTCATAAAACGTAGCTTCGTTAATCTAGGTCTTTCCTATTATATATTGGCATAATATTACTTTGCTAATTATTTGGTTGAAAATATTTATCGGTATTTACTCCTCTGTTTTGGGGTCTTAGTATAATTTACCTCATAGTAGCCCAAATCTTATAATATTACGTAATATGGATATCGTATATAATATCATTGTCATATCATTGTAAATTTCGTGAAAGATTTTTATTTATATTAAAAGGGTTAGGTAATAGTTTCTGATATGCCCTATAAGGATTTTGTGAAATATCAATTAAAGCTTAAAAAAGGGGCCTCCATTTACTTACAAGTATTTAAAAAGGTTATCATCTCCGTGTTGAAAAGTCATAATGACTTTCGTTATACTTTTTTCATATTATTACAGATTTTGGCGATATTGAAAAGAAACCTATAGTTAATATGAATCATTCAATAAATTTTGGAGAAAAGACGCGAGAGTCGTTCTAGTTTTCGTTGGGATTTTTTAATAATTTAAACTTGAAAGCCTTTAAATCGCGGTATTAAGGGTAATTATTAGGCGCTTAACCCAAAGGGTAAAGTCTTATAATCAAACCCGTAATAGGCTTGTATGTATAGGTATACCTGCCGTAGAAAAGTTTCTAAAGAGCTTGACGATTTCAAATAAAGGATTAAAAGGTAATGGGGACTAAGTCGTAAAAATGGTTTTAGTAAATTTGACGGTTTTGTTTAATTAACCGTATAACGCTGACATTGATACCTTTTACCGCGTTAGTAACTATCAATTTACGCGTTTGGCCTCCATTAAGAGCATACTTCTCGTTATTATGTAAATGTATTAAATTATCGAATAGGTTAATGAACTTTTCATTATTAACGCGTTAAATGGTTTAACGTAGCAAGAGGTAAAGAAGGGATTCTTCAAAACACATATGAAACCAGGATTTTAAATACCATTTTTCTTAGGACGTAGGTTTTAAGGAAAGTTTTTCAAATTAGGCTGATTTCAAAAATAGTTTGATTAGCTTGATAAAGCTTCTTCAAATACCTATATTTCTCGTCGTTCAAGTTTTGTTATTAATTTAGACATGATACCGTTTTTCATATTGTGTATAAATTTATAATATCTATAGAGAACGCGGTCTCCGCGGTTAAGGTTTTCGCTACCGTTTCATTTGCCAATGAAATAACTGACGAAATTGATTAAATATTTTTAATTATATTTTCGTCGACATTTTACGCCTAAAGGTCTTGGTAGTAATATTGAGTAAAATCAGATCAAGAAGCTTTAATTACCTATATTAGTTTTCAGGTAGGTGACATTTTAAAGATTTAATTAATATAGCACTAAGTAGGTGGAGGACTTTGTAATTCAGGGCGTAAGAACTTAGTAATTTAACGTGAAATCGCGCGACGTGGCTTTCTTGACGCAACTTAGCATTTTCGGTGTTTTAGTTTGAAGTAGCGATTTTGACAAATAAGTTGGCGTAGGGGAAATGAAAAAAGTAAAATAGGGGTAAAGATTTATTGTAAACGGTAAAGTTGAAAGTCGTTTGTTATTGGTAGGAGTTAAAGGCTATTTATTGTGGTTGTTCAGCATGAGATTTCGTCGTTTTTGTAGAAATAGCATGAGTAATAGTACTCATTAAGTATTTTACCAATTTATCGTTTGAGATTTCAAGCGGTTAATTTATCTTTTTTTAAGAAGTATCCGTAGCGATTTCTTGGTGTTTTTGAGTAGCGATATCGTCGCTTAATTTCAGATTCCATTATGTATTGATGTAACTCAAAGGTTTCATTTACTTCCTGTCATTGTAAACTAATGTAGTACTAATAAAGGTTTTTTTCAATATTCATTTTCTCTATCTTAACCGCCGTTATTAACATAGTGCGTAATAGGAAAATAGCTTCTTCTTTTACTTAGCTTATCTGTGCTTAATCTAATAAGAACTGATAAGTGTTGGTAGGGCTTTAGACATTGTAATGTTGTCGGTTTTATTGGTCGAAGTAACAGTAGTATTGCGTGGTCAAGTAGTGGATGTATTGTTTTAGGTTTGTCAGAACTCTAGTCGATCTGTACAGTAATTTGTATAGCCAATTGCTTAGCCCGTGTCCTACAATTAAGTGGGCGCATACTGTACTTGACTTGCAGCCAATACAGTAGGCCCACACAAAATAATACACTCAACTCACCATCAGTATAGTCAACTTTATTTTCCCTTAACTTATAATATTTTAATATTTGTATTATAAGTAAAGTTGAACTACTGCACTGAAATTACTACTATTTCAACAGTAACACTTATTAGTATAGCATTAAACAAAAATTCGACAGTATCAAAGCAATTATCCATTCTAATAGTTACAACATAATTATAGTGTACCTATTTAACATGTATCATGTACCAAGCTTCGTTCAATATAAATTAACATATAATTTAGGTCATAATTATTTTCCTTCGAATTAATATAGATTTTATCGACGAAATAACATTAGTTACTTACACTTAAGTGATTCGAATCGACTATCATCGCAACAACTCAAGATTTACTAATGAAAGAAGAGATTTATAACATATATTCGATAACTTTCAGTTAAAGTAATAGCAAGAAAAAAAAAACTATGAATCGTTGAGATTTTCATAATCAATATCTCCGTGAAGAACTCCATGATTTTTATAACTGTTTTTTTAAGTTTATTGAGAGAAAAAAAAATCCTATAACCGATCCGGTTTTCTGCTAATGATATCTTGGTTTTTGTCTAGTTCTTGTTGACTATAGTTTTTCGAACCGCAAAATGATTTTAATATAATCTCACTTATAATACTTAACCAGAGATCCAAATTTACAATATAAGGATAACTGGTTGTTGAGATTTTCGAAATCGCTGTCATTATGATTATAATTTTTTGCTGATATTACTATATACCCCTATAGCTAATATATATAGACCAAGTGGCAGTGCACTATATTGCAAGGTGCAAGTTGCATCATGCGTGGCGCGGTCTAGAAGGGGTATTCCCGAGTGTATAGCAAAAAGACTTCTTCTAGGATAAGAGGTTTATAACCTCCCATCCGTGGTGTGCACTTTCTAAATGCCTCTTTATGACCGATATCATTTATCTTTATTATAATATCAATTTTAAGATTACTCTCTATTTGCATTCAAGTGAATAAAGACTTTACTGACACAAATTAGTAGCCGATTACGTCGATTACAGATAGTTAAGTAAAAAACTACAAATCGAAGTTAAATATTTATAACGGAATGTTATAGACGTTTTAATTATTTTTATTTTACCACTACGCCTTATAAAACCCATACGAGAGTATGTAATTACGCGGGAATATCGTTAAAATCCGAAGCGAAATAAAATTATAAGATCCGGAGAAATTTTAAAAAGTACTACATTAGTAGGATATCAATAACTAGTTAATATATTATTTACCAAAAGCTACGTTCAGTCAACCGTTTACTCATTTTGATATTTTAAACGTACTCAGAAACTTTTTGAAGAACGTTACATTATGTATTAGGCTACGTAAATTAAGACTACCATTTTTCGGAACCCTTCGTTAGGACTTATCCAATTTGAATACAGCATCTAAACCGATTACAAAACCCAAAAGCGGTTACAGATAAAATATTTACGCCGCTCACCAAAACGAAAAGCGGTTACGAATACAACATCCAAACCGCTTACAACCACTAAGAGTAGCCACAATACGATAATCCGGACCGTTTATTAAACGCAAACCAAGCCCTATATACTAGATCATATATTATACCTTACACTTCTCTATACCTACACTTTCCTTCTTTTTTCCCCCTATTATATTTGCCCTAACCACCTCCTTACATTCAATTTATACCGTATATTCTAAGTTTATCACTTGCGAAGTTTAATTTTTTCTTACTATCTGGCTAGTATAGCATAGGTAAACGTTAATAAAACTAATTTAAAACGCTTACCCAAACTATATTTACTCTTTATTTTCGTATTATTTTAAACTAATTTGCACTATTAAGTACGAAACACCTTAGTTCCTTTACATTTACGTAGTTATACGTTTTTAAAACCTTATACGTATCTGAATCCCAACTACGGCGCGAAACCAACAATTTACGCCGTTTCAGTATTACGAGTGTACGTAGAAATTACCCACCTTAAACTTAATTATGGCACCGATAATAACGTATCTGGAAAAAGCCAACAAGTATATGGAGTATCTTTTTACATAAACGTTGTTTCGTAATATCATTTTAAAGTATATAGACTTTAACCTATAAAATAATAAAATCGAGGCTCCAGTAAAGGAATTAAATCTTTTTGTTACGAATACATATTTTATTAACATAATATTTAATTACTATAGCGTCTAAATTAAAAAAAATCGACTTATTCGACGATTTGAGAAAAGGTTTTTTTAGACTAAACACTAAATATATGGCTTATAGTCGATGGAACGATTTTTAAAATACTACGAAAACAGTTATGGAACGGAGGTATCAATACGACCGGTAAAAATAATAAGCGTATTACAAAAGCTTTGTTAATAACAGCCTAATTTATATAAATGCCAAAAAAATGTTAAAGTGATAAAAGTGAAATTTGTAAAAGAATACTGGTTAAAGAAAGTCTAAGAACTTCTATTGAAGATAACGAACCGGGAAGGAGAAAAGCCTCTATAAATGGAAAAGAGGCGCTTAACAAAGCTAAACGCATGTCGCGAAGTAAAGACGGAGGGGGAGAAATCGACGAAAGAGGAGGAAACTCTGTAACGATTATTTATAACAATGGTTGAACACGAACCCTTATCGGAACGTAATATCAAATAAAGACTAAGACAAAAACACGCTCCGAATGTCGTTAACAACCATCTTAACTATGTCAAAAGCGGCCTGAATAAAAATAACGCCCTGTTTGAAAAAAATAAGCGTTATGAAACACTAATACGTACCTTATAAACTAATACCTATTAATTACAACCCCTACCATAACCTTCTACCACATCGTTTTCCCATTGATAAAAGCGACCTTATAAAGCTTACCAACATCGCCAAATTTGAAAATAAGTACGAGAACTATAACGGCAAACCGTATAATATACTCGATAACAAAAGATGTATAATGTTAAAGATATATAAAAGGCTAAATATTGAACCGTTTTAGTTTTACGTTATTTGACCCGGTATACTATTTAGGTAAGTTCAGGAGTAGTATATATACTACCTTATACAGGTGGATATGTTTGCGGAATATTACAGTCGGCTGAAATCATCCTTTAATATAAAATCAATTACGAGCTTTAGAATAGGAACTGGATTGGTATAACCTGTAAATCCGTGAAAAATCAACGAAAAAAGGTTTATAAAAACCCATAAGAGGTACTTACCGCCCTACTAGAGAAGTTTCGAAAATTCTAGGCGGCCTTTAAACCGGAATACAAAAGTAATAAACTGTTTATATAAGTAGTAATAAAAGCATACCACAAAAAACTAAATTTTAACTTTACATTGTTTAATCTCAAAAAAGACTTAGAAGCCTTTTATATAGGTTTTAAAATATTACTTAAAATCTTTATACGCCGATAGACGAGCCTCGAAATAGTATTTATAGCTAATAAAACCAAAGGCGAGGGCTAAATGACTAAATAGAACCTCGCTAAATCTATTTACCATATCCTAAATCGAATATTTAAGGGATATCTAAAACAGAAAGAGCGCCTAAAGTATAACTATTAGGGAGGAAGGTACCAGGGAGGGAGCTTTGGTAATAGAGGGCGAGGATGATTGTACGGTAATGGGCGAAACTTATTACGATTATAATAATATTTACGAAAAATTATACGAAACTTCATGAGTAATAAAAGCGTTATATCGTATATGGTAAAATCGGCTATTGGTTGACTATCTATTTAGATTATAAATAAATTCGGACTAAACGACAGTTATAGGCCGATTATATATTTAAAGATCATACAAAAGTTAATTCTACAATATACGTAGCAGAGTACGAAGGTACAAATAATAATTTTAACACTTACCTCTACGAATATACCTCCGGAAAAGACCACTTTAAAGGTAATAATATTTACTTGAAAGCCTAAGATGATAAAACCGCCTGACGTGTTTTTACAAGCTTATAAGACGCCTTTTTCCTATATATTGTAGGCTTAGAATACGTAAACGAAGTGTTCAACTCCTATATCACATCATGATTTACGTTTTTAGACAAATATAGTAACAAATTTCAAGGAACTATACCTGATACCGGCGCGGACGAAATCTTAACAGCCGTAAAGCAACAATTCAACGCGATAGTAACAAAATTACCGAAAGATTCTATTTGAAAAAGGCAAAATGTTGTTGTTTAGGACGGTTATTGTAAATACGCGATTCGAACCGGTTAAATTTTACGTAATAAACTATATAACTATATTTTTACTTTCTTTGGCTAATATAGATAAGCTCGTAATTAAGGCTTGGAATACGAAAAATTAACTTATTCGCGCCTCGGATAATGTATCTATACCGCTCTGGCTTAGATTTGACTACTTATGGTTTTTCCTCGAAGTACATATAATTGACGCTGTTTACTTAACATAGCTGGAATTGCAGATATTACACCGCCAACTCGGATACCCGGTTGTAAAACGCCTTTTACGATTACTTTATGTCGTAGGATATATAAATGTAGGGAAAGACATATTTAAAGCTATCAAAAAGTTTTGTTTTAAATACTAGTTACACTTATAGGCCTTACGGCGGTTTAAGTTCCTATTTTAAAGAGACTTCAACTTCAACTACAAGGTAATCATTAATATTATATATTTAAATAGCGAACCGGTATTTTACGCTGTCGATGCAGTAACATCGTTTTTAGCCGTTAAGTTTACACGAAGCGTTTCTATTACAAATTGTCGAAACGTTTTCGTCAACTGTTAGTTAAACGTTTATTTAGGGCCTTTCAATTAGATTACCCATAACGTTAATACGACCGTCGACTTTATAAAGTGATGTAATAAGTTAAGAATCGCCGACAGCGAATATAAAAAAATACAAGTAAAAATACCATAAGGTATTAGCAAGTGTAAACAATATCATAAACCGTTTAAAAAGGAATATATAATACTATTCAAAAAGTTAAAGTGTATCAATTTTAAGGAGTTAATCCTATAAATGGCGGTTGGCGCTATTAATAACACTTCCAACCCAATTAAACTTATCTTTACGCTCCTTGTTTTTAATGTTTACCCAAGTATTTATACAGTCTTTATATTATCATTACCCACGGTGTAAAGGGCGAATGCTATGGCTAAAGCTATAGTATCGTTGCTTTTTTTATAGGCTAAGAATGACGTTTTCAAAGAGGTAGCTATAAGGAATAGCCTACATAAAACTAGCGTTTAAAACCTACTATAATAATTCGAACTTCTGGTTTAAAAAACTAGGGACGAATGAACTGGCCTTTAGAAGATTAACGGGTTTAAAGGTTATAATATACTTATTAATTTGCTAAAAGGAACGAGTTTGTTTCGTTGAACGATGGTACGAGAGTATAGAAGAGAAATGAAAAGGAGCGGCCTAAAATTATAAACCAACTAAAACCACCAATGGGATACCCTTTAGAACGACGAATCTAAATCGTTTTTAGTTTTAACCCCTATTTCGAATCGTATTTCCGAACCGCTTTTACCAAACAGGAGAGGTTTGTCTATACTAACCCTGTTGATATTTCGCCGCCGGGGTTGCCTTTTTAGCTCAAAAACCAAAACACGCCACGAAACCTTTACCGCAAACTCCTTTATTATTTAAAAGAAAACAGCCGATCGCGAACTTATCCTAAAGCTTCACCACGACGGTATCAAAACCACCCTAGGCGCTTCGTTCAAACAATTTACCTTAATTAAAATATTTACTTTAATCGACTAAGATGTGTTTTGCTTCAAACGGTTCGACCTAATGATCCACGGCACTTATAACATTTTACTCACTCGTTTCGTATACGAAATTCAAGATACAACCGGTAAACTATACAAAAAGATTCGCTTGATTAAAAAAAGGTATAGTGAAGACAGTAAGAAAAATATTATAACTTAGTCGCTTATATTATAACGTACTAATTACCGTTTCATTTTCATATCTACAATTTTTCTTAGTACCTATTACAACTTATATATTAAACTTTGTAATATTACGTAAGTTTATATTCAATTTAAGTAACGACTTAAACGACGTATTTACGTCGATATGCCTATAACTCTTAGAAAACACCACTTACCTCAAACGATTTTACATATTATAAAACCGTTTAACGTCTTGGTTAAAGCTGGTATTTACTGGTTTAATACCTATTAAAAAACTACAAAAACGGTTCGAAATAACCAGTTTAACTTTTAGCCCGTGCCTGTTAATATTAATAGCTCGTTTTGCCGGCTTTATACTAACAGGTATATAAACGGACGATATGCTAATACTATGTAACGCTTTATTTTCCGTATCTAAAAAAAAGAAACCTTTAAAGGCAGTCCTAAAGGTAAAACCTAAAACGTAACTAACGAAAGACTATATAATCGATTTTAATATCGCCACTATTACCCTTTAAAAAGACGTGTTATGCCTTACACAAAGAGAGTAATTAGACGAAGTCTCCTTTGTCGTTTTCAATAGCGTAAAACTGGCAGACGAATATAAATTCCAGCGCGTAGGTGGCGTTTTAGTCATTTTAATAACCCAACCAAAAGCGGTATTTAAATTTTCGGTCACCGCATAACATTGAACCGCCCTGTTAAAAGAGATATATAAGGCTTTTAACAAACTCCCTATATAGAAAATATATAATTCAAAGCGCGGTATATAGTTTGTACCGTTTGATATACGTGTTATGAAGTTATTTGTTTTTACTCATAGTTTTTTCGTTAATAATAACGACTGTAGTTCGTAAATAGGCTTCGTTTTAGTTTTGGACAACGAAACACCGGTTCGGAACGGCTTTACGCTTTGTAGAAATATTATCTATTGAAGCTTTACTAAGTGTAAACGGGTAATAAAGAGCGTTTTAGCCTTGGAAATTTATAGTATAGTTAAAGGTTTCAATTCGGGAATTACCATAATGATAACGGTTCGAATAGTTATTTCCAACCTTGATTTACGGCCTATCCCTTTTATTATATGGACTAACTCCTTTTCGTTTTATTGATATCTGGTAAAACTGCGCATTACGAGCAAAAAAACGTTTAATAATCAATATTATAACCTTATTCTAATTATATAAAGGCCGGGAAATCGAGGATAAATCAATGGAAAATCCAACTCAGCGAACATAATAATGAAGGTTACCACAAACGGAATATTGAAAATATTAATATCAATAATTACAATATTTCTTGGAGTTTTTAGAAAGGTTTTTCGACCTTAATAAGCCATTACACCACTTTTACCAATTTGAAGCAGTTTAACACCTATTATTTGCATTGCTCTCCGAATTGTATCAAGGTTCGCTACTTACACCTATACCGACATTAAGAACTTGAATTTATTCAAATATACTATTTCGCGCCATATGCAACATTCTGTCACTCCTTGTTTTACGCGCCTCAGCTCTACCGAATTTCCCGTTTCCCTTTTTATAGTTTCTATTTAAATATATAATTTCGCACCGCTTTTAATATATTGTCTTTCTTTAGTTTATATACTTTAAACCTTTCATTATTATATTCATTATTTACATTACGATTATTTTCATCAAAATAAATATCATTACTGTATAACGTACTTTATTATGGCCGGGCGCGCCGGCTCGGCCGTAAGGACTAGCTAATCACTACTAAAAAAAGGGGGAAAGAACGACGCCGTCGCGTCCCTATCATCCTCCCCGTCACCCTTTCCCTCTTTGTTGGCTCTACCGCTATTACCGCTATAGACGCCGATATCAGCGCTAATGAGAAGGTGGCCCCACGCCTTGGGCTATATTCCTTTAGGTAAAGGCGCAGGGGTTTTTTACCCTCCTTACGGCGATGTAAGATAACGTCGTCGAATTAGCTTACGTAATATATACGTAGGCCCCGTTTTTAAGCGGTAATAACGGTTACCAACTCTTTGATCCTCCGGTTAATGCTTATTATTAATTAGAATCAGCTAATTTTAGTTATTTACGTCCGCGATTTTTTTCTGAAACGCCTAGAATTTTTTTTTAAGAAAAGGGGATTTTTAACTATTGGTTAAAACTTATCATAAAGCTGGTAGACGTGTAGTACGGCTTCGGCCTACAGCCTTGTAACTAATAGAACAGGGGCGTATTCGTTGTTAGTCCGTTTGTAACAGTAGTAGCGGACCTAACGACCCCTGTTTTCATAGTAATCGTTAGTGGATTTGTCCGCGGCTGCGAACGCGATATATGACACGTAAGGCTTATTCATCAGCAGCCTAAGGCTACGAACTCGGGTACGCCGCTTTAACGCTTTACGCATTAAAAAGGCTTCGCGACGTATACTGGAGATACGGAGTTTGAGGCAGCGAAGGAGGTCTGCTTCTTTCTCCTTATTTAAAAGAATATTACAAGTATATAAACGGGTGGATTTGGGGAATATAAACCGCGGAAAAGCTTCTCCAGGTTACGTTTACGAAATCGGGGGGTTCCTGCAGGTAAAGGGGTTTTTACCCGCGGGGAAAGGGTAAGGTTTATAACTTTAAAAGCCCTTCGATCCTCCTCCTAAGAGTTAGGGGGAAAGGAGGAGTGAAAGGGAGGAGAAAGGGGGGTAGCAGCTTAGGCGGCGGCGGCGATGGCGGGGGATAGTAAGGCTGGGGGGGAGGCGGCTATGGAAGAAATGATGCTCGATAAAGGCGGGTTATTAGTGGTAGTGGTGGTGTTAGTGGTGGTGTGAGTGGCAACGGCGGTGGAGGCGGCGGCGCGGCGACGCTTACGCGCCAAAATGCGCCTTACAGATCTGTTTTTACGCGGTATTTATTTAAAGACAAAGTTAGTATATAAGTATTAGTCGAGCGACTTATTTATCGGAGAGGTTTAGATTAGTTAATTCAAACAGAGGTTACATTAAATTAAGATAAGGCCTTATATTAACTTTAGGTGTGCGCTTTTAGGAAGAAAAAGAGGGTTTACCTAAATCGATAGCGATACATCTTTTTATACTAACCCAAAACACGTAACGACGTAATTACCCCTACGTAATTACCACTGTAACATCTACGCAATTACACCCTTGTTAAAAACAATAAAAGACGCCATTAATAGTTATGCCGCCACTGATTGATTAAATTAATCAAGCCCTTACAATGATCAATACCGCGCCCAGAAATTATTAATTATAACCGTTGTAACGAGTACTGTAACCATACTGTTATTATAGGACTACGTATATGAAATTGACTCGTTATAACTATATTATTGTTACTACGCTATAGGTTTGGAATATAATGAAGAAATAAAAGATTGCATGTGTAGATATTACTATATACCTCTACAGCTGGTATATATAAGCCAAGTATCAATATATTATATTACAAGGTACATGCCTTCAAAGTACAGGATAACGTATCACGCCACAGGCTGTACTCTTACAATGTGCAAAGTGCATTATGCGTGGCGCCGTCTAGAAGGGATATTCCAGAGTGCATGGGAAAAGGGCCACTACTCAGATAAGAGGTTTATAACCTCTCATCTGTGGTGTGCAATTTCTGAATGTATCTTTCTAGCCGATATCGTCTATTTTTTCTACAATATAAATCTTACGATTACTCTTTATTTACATTCACATGAATAGATACCCTACCAATATTTTTGTTATCGATAAAAGAATTTGTACAAATTTTAATAATAAGCCGTACGGTTAATCATTGTTGTAGGTAAAAGTAAAACCTCCAGAAGAACAGATATTAATACGTAATATAATTTCAAAAAAGGTATAAACGTGAAGAAAATCCCGTCCTTCAAAATTTTTCCAAAAAACAACAACGCCGGATTGTTTCGTTTGAATAATTGAAGTTTCGTAAAAATTGTTTTTAACAAGAGTATCAAGAAGCTTTTATAAGATTGTCCTATCAATAAAGATTATAGTAGCGTTTAAAACCAATGAAAATTACCAAATAATGGCTGTCATAGAGCAGCTAAAACACCGTTAAAATGTTGAGGATTATACGTAAAAAACTAAACTATAAACTGTCGCATAATTAATATTTATTGTTATTGACAGTTCTGATAAAAAAAAAGAAATATCGGGAGTCTCTACTACTAAGCTAATCTGATAGAATAAAGAATAACCCGGAGTACAGTTATATAACTAGTGATACGAATAACCGAGACTAATTCCTAGCTATCCAAAATAGCACTAGCTTGTGACACCTAATATTAAACTAATTTCATATTTAAATTATAAGTCAGTTGATACATAATCTAACCTATACAATTTAATCAATTTAAGCAGATGAATTGTTTAGATAGTTTCCTGGAATGATAGTTAATCGAGAAACAATATAAATATGATTATTTGGGATACAGTGATTCGTAATTCGACGAAAATGGTGTAAACGATAGTACCAAGATTTAAAATAATGCTGTTATTTTCGAAAATATCCTTGAGCTTATTTCATTTGATTGAAACAGTGATAATAATATTGAGGACAATTTGAAGAATAATTATTAGTATAATAACAATTGTAATTGTTGGAATAGTTGTAATTGTAGTGCAGTAGGTCAATTTTACTGACAGTAAAGTTGACTTTACTCACTTCAAGTTGAGTATATTGTTTTTTGTAGGCCTACTGTATTAGCTGCAAGTCAAGTAAATTATATTCCCACTTCACACTAGGGTACAGGCCAAGCAATTGACCATACAAATTACTGTGCAGACTGGCTAGCAGTCTGCCAAACCTAAAACAATACATACACCACTTAACCACACAATACTACTGTTACTTCGATCAATCGAATCGACAACATTGCAACGTTCAAAGTCCTACCATATGGAAGACCTACCAATACTGATTATTACTTATTAGATCAAGCACATATAAGCTGAGTGAAAGGAAAGACTACTTTCTAGTTACGATCTACGTTAACAATGGCGGTTATAATAGAGGAAATATTTTTGCGAAAGGCCTTTATTAGTACTGCATCATTCTACAACGGCAGGAAGTAAAAAAATACTTTTGGGTTGCGTTAGTCTATAATGGTAATCTGGAACTAAGTGATGGTATCATTATTTGAAAAAAAGAAAAATTTTACTTATTCTTTTTAAAAAACGTTAAGATTAACCGCTAAAAGTTTTAAACGTTAATTTGGTAAACGGTCAAGTTAGTATTATGATAAGTGATACTACTGTAAAAATAATAATGTCTTATGCTAAACAATTATAATAAATAATCTTTACCTTTTACCAACAATAGACGACTTTCGACCTTACCTTCTACATTAAACCTTTGCCCCAACTTCACTATTTTTACTACCCCTATGTTAATTTATTCGTCAAAATCGAAAAATGTTAAGTCGCGCTAAAAAAGGCACTTTGCGCGACTTTACTCTGAATTACCAAGCCCTCACGTGCCAAATCATCAAATCTCTCGTCCACCGAGTTCTACTCTAACCACACCCTCAAAATGATACCTATACAAAAACTGATAAAGGCAATTAAAGCCTTCGGGTTTGCCTTTACCAAATATTACTATAAAGACCATTTGGCATAAGATATCGACAAAAACTTAATTAAAAAGTGTTTAAATAGCTTTGTCGGCTACTATATTATCGAATAATCCGAAAGCAAAAATCTTTACTTCAATGGCCGCATTTTTTGTAGGTATCGTAAGTTTTTTAACAACTAAACTATTAATACGTGAAAGACATTCAAAAGGGTATTTAGTTTAAATTAAAGATAAAACTAGAACTACGAGGGATATATGTGTCAGAAACAAATGTTATTAAGCTAGTAAACACTCATTTCGAGTTGGCTTAATTTAATGTTTATCTTAAATATCTACGTCCTAAAGAAACATATATTAAAAGACGTTAACGCCTTTACACGCGTTTTAAAAAAAAACTCCACTTTACCTTGAACTAAGTTAAACATTTTTTTCCGTTAACGATAAAAATATATTTATTAGTTTAATCAATTAACATATTTATATAATAATACGGAATGTGTCTTTGGCGATAAATGAACTCGTAAAGTAACGTCCGCTAATGTGGTAAAAGGTATTAACGTCGGCGTTATCAAGCGGTTACTTAAATAAAATCGTTAAGTTCCCTAAACCATTTCTACGGCCGAATTCAGATTACCCTTTAACCCTTTAATTAAAATTAACAAGTCATTTAAAAACATTTCCATGATAAATACACTTATACGTACGAGTTTACCACGGATACCATTACAGGACTTTACCCCTCCTGCTAGACGACTAACAATTACATATAATACCACAACTAGAAAGCTCGAAAGCTTAAATTATCAGGAAATACTAACGAAAACTAAAAATATCATCGCGACTTTTCTTCAAGACCCATTAAAATGGGCAATATTAACTATAAACTTTTTACAAACTCCTCTAAGATTTGGAATAACATAAAGAAGTATGATAGGAAGCTTTATTCCCTTTTAAATACGAAGATAATACTGATTTAAAACATTTATAAGTAAATGGAGGTCTTTCCTTTTGGTTTTTACTTACTATTTCCCGGAATTCTTATAGGGTACATCAAAAACTATTACCTCACTTTCCTAATACGATTAGTAACTTTACGCAAAATTTACGATGTTATAAAGAGGTACTTTAAGTACGATATCCACCTTACGTAATACCAGATGGATTGGGTTACTATGAGGTATACTACGATATTAATAAAAAAGGAGGAAATACCGATAGATATATTAAATTAAATGTTTAGTTCGTTTATGTTACACCAATAAGTAATAAGAAAATCCTATACTAGTGAAGCAAAGTTCCGCAAGCAGGTGCATATAGTAGTTACAAGCGTTAAAGACTTTAAATATGCCTTATAACTCTCAGATACCACTTAAAAAGGCTTTTTCAACCAGTTAAAGCTTTCGTTTATAACCGTAATAGCACGTACGACAAATTCGTTTAGTATATACTCTTAAGCTAATAACTTCCGCGATATAAATAAAAAAGACCGCGTAATTATATACTACATCGATCGTAAATATAGGCGGATCTAACGCTTAAAATCTAGTCTAATAACCTTAGATTGAAAGCTATAATCACATTAACACCAACAAACGTAATATTGATTCGGACCTATTAATCGTGAAAACTATCGTCTTAATAGTGGTAAAAGATACTGAATTCATAGAAAATCCGACTATTAGTAAACTCGTTACTCTCAGACCAAGAAAAATAACAAATACATAATATACTATATCCAATACCCTATTACTTTCGGATAGAATTACTTAGACTATATCTTGAACGTTAAAGGTAAAAACACTATTGACGGCGATGATACCCTTACGAAAATTAAGTAATATAAAAATACTATTTTTGGTAAAGCTTAATAACTAGCCAACCACACCTTACTATATCGCTTAAGTGGCGAAAACTCTTACCTCTACTCTAATTAATCCCCTAACCTCTTATATACCTTGAGCCTTCGCGATCCTTATGCGGACCATACATTTTATGATTTGATGCTAAATACAGGGGTAGTAAGATACTTAATAGGACGCTATTCATGATACTTAGAATTGCGAAGAAAAAGTATTACTGCTACCAAGATTATTCATCAAAATACTAGTAAGGTTAAAGTTGGCTTCAGCCTGGGCGAACAGCTATCGTGCCTAGAGATAACGATAATTTAGGCTATTATTGGGTCAATAACGTTTTACATCCTCAAGTTCCTTACTACGTTCTTTTTTTACTTGGAGAATATAAAGATCTTTGGCGTTAAAGTTAACGCCAATGAATTGATGAAAAATAGCCAAAGTTTCCCCTTAGCTTTTAAATAGTGATATTTATAGTTTTACCTTGAAATCACGAAAGTAATGATCCTAAATCTGACGGAGTTAAAAAATATTTTATTTACATCAGCGCTTTAACTAGTGAATCGTTAAAAGTTTGTATAAAGTTTTAAAGTCTATAAGATATAAAAATATGAAATACTCTTCCTTGAAGATTATCCATAAGCTTTATTATAATTACTAAAAGTATACATAACCCTTTTTAAGATTTGTATTTATATTAAATCACTATGAAGACTTTAACTACGAGGTTTAAATGAACTTATTTTACATAAATAATAAGCTTATTTTTCGCGTCTTCAATTCTATAACCTTTTGTTAAGAAGCCAAGTATTTGAAGTACTTTTCGGCAAGAGATACATGGAAAAAGTTAAAGATATTGTGGATTAATATATACTTAGGCTCACCTAACGTCGTCGTTTACAATATTGATACCAACTTTACGGCGTCGGAGTTCCAGGTAAACGCTAAGATAATAGGGATCCAATACAAATAGATGCCTATAAAGGCTTACTAAAGCATTGGAAAGGTTGAAAGGGCATATGCATTACTTCGTCGAGCGTACGATATCTTTACAATAAAGATTAAAATACACGACTTTAAAAAGCGGTAAAGGGCCTAAACGACATTATAAGCCCTAACCACGTAGTATCGAAGTTGTTAATTTTTAAAACATACATACGCTTACCGACTAAATATCCGCCATTGACAAGTATCCAAAACAGAGTTGTAGCTTAAAGCAAGATACTAAAATATATACGAAAGAAATTAATACGGCGTCAAGTTAATAAAGCCCTTAATACTAAAAGCGAACCTACGATAGTCGACGTATTTTCTCGTTTATTACAAAGTAAAGTCCTTATGATGCTAAATCTAGGAAAATGAGATAACCTATACAAAACCTAAGTATAGCTAACTTTCAAGTAGTTGTTAAAACTACTCACGGCTCCACAAAGTTTCGTACTACGCAGGTTAAATCTTACATAAACACAACTAACGATAAAGATCTTTAACCTAAGTAATTAAGTTAACACAACCCTCCTCCATCGACCATCGATAAGCTAATAAAACGTCACCGGCACTGGCGACTACTAAAGAAAAGGAACGCCAAAAAGGAGGAATAAACATCAGGTCGTGTCCATAATACTGCTTGAATAAGTAAGAAAGAAAATAATAACGATAACTTAACGTTGAAGCTCCGGGTACAAAGCGTTATTAAAACTTCCGGAAAACCTTTTAAAGAAATTAATAAGGTTAAAATTAACGGCCTCCTAAATTAAAAAGTTGTACAATTCGTACCTAAGACTGAATTTAACTTCTAAAACCCAAATATCACGTCTTTCAGGTCGAAAATCATACACGAGGTCAAAAGCAAGACCACGGGGCGGTTATACAAAAAGTTACGTTTGATCATTGAAAGATACGGTAATAAAGGCAAGACTTGAATCCTTACATAATCTTCAACAATTTTTTCAAAAAAATAGCTAACGTTTAATAATAGTTTTAACAATATGTTTATTAGTTACGACTCAAGGAAAATTTACATTTAATAGCCGGGGTATAACATAAAAAACATACATAATTAACAACCGATTTACAACGGATCGTTTTACTGGAATTACGATAAAAATTACGTATTACCTAGCCTTCAAGGACGGTAATACGGTATATTAAATCACTATATAAACTAATTAAAACAAACGTTCATTGATTCTTAACCTATTAGTTGTACTTTGAATTACGTTTTGTGGAAAAGTTTTTAATATAAGACTTTTGTTTATTGGTAACATAAAAGAGGAACATTTTCTTAATGGGTATGTAGATTAACTATAACCTTTTCGTTAAAATTGCTAACTTTATGGTATCGGAACAGTAATCGATCAAGAACTCTAAGTTCTGGAATTACAAACCGGTCGCGACTTTAGCAAATAGTAACTAACTTCACTTTAATGGATTGTTTAACCGAATACTTATAATTAATAGTAGCCTTAATTTTCGCCAAGAAGGCCAGTGTGTTAACTTGAACATAATTAACAAGACTAACACAACTAATGCTTCATGGTACTTGAAATAACGCGCCTATAGTAGCTATATCGCCATTTTATGTTGACTGAAAGCTTTTTACGACCTATCGGTTACAATATAAATATAAAACCTAATAGATAACGACTTCCACCGGTTAAATAAAAGTTTTGAATGTTAAATGCGAAACTTGGACCGAAAATTAAATATCATTTCGATTAACCTATCAAGTGTCAAGCTCATCATCTTAACTGACGTTTTTTTTATAAATTATACCGACCTATCCTTATATATTAGCTTTTTAACCATGTTTGTTAACGAAGATCAATGGGAAAACTAATTGAATATCGTTGGTACCCTAATTAACTAAACTCTCCTTAAATACAAGAGGATTATACGAAGCGTGTGAAGTTTAAAGGTTTATGGAATAATACATTATTTCAATATAAGAGTAACATTATATGATAATCTCAACGTTATTATCAAGTAGTTAAGAATTTTTTTCATTATGGTGGTAATTTATAGCGATTCAAGGAGTGTAATCAAATAACTTTTAAAGCTCGAAAATACTAGTGAAAAACGCCTAATAATCGACGTAATAGCATTTCGTACAGCCAACAAAAGAAGGGAAATTAAAGAATTCCAACAAATAGATGGAAAAGATAATACTACTAAAGTCATAAAGAAGGTATCGTCAAACGAAGCTCTTAAAAGGTTTGTAAACGGCAATGTGCTAATTATACGTATCGAAAGCTACGTTAACAGACCACCAAGCAAAATCAAGTCATATACTAACGAACATAGATATATTGGCAAATTAAAAAGCTACTAGAGGATTAACAATGTCAACTTCTTTAAGTAATATATTTAAATTAGTGATTTAATTAATATAGTTAAATGAAAATCAATGATAAGTTGAGAACATAGGTAAATTAAGCGAAATCCAAAGGTAATTTCACCTACATTAACTAAAATAACCAGTAGTAATAGGGGCGGTAATGACAGTAATAAAAGGGTAGTGGTGGTGATACCGGTAACAGAGTTAACCCACGTAGGTTAACTAAAGTGGCAGATAATTTAGCTCATGTGTGTTAAAAAGTTTAATGGCGGCGGTAGGCAGTACGCGTAATTTTGTGGCGAAAAATTGTTTATAGGAGTTGTTAAAGCCAGGATTCGAAGCCGTAGAAAAATTAAAGGTAATTGTTGTTAATTCTGGTATAAAGATTAACTGTAATTAATAGGGGTTTAGCTAGTTGACGAAGAGATACTTTGGCGATAACTGAAAAAGTTTGGTCGACTATACTGATGTACGCGTACAAAACAAAAAGCTGCCAGTATTGGAATAATAGTAATTACAATGCAGTATGTCAACTTTACTAACAGTAAAGTTGACTATATTGACTGCAAGTTATATATATTGTTTTGTAGGTCTACTGTAAAGTCAAGTACAATATGCGCCCACTTTACAATAGGTTATATACCAAGCAATTGGCCATACAAATTACTGTGCATACCAGTTAGTGGTTTGCCAAACCTAGAACAATACATCCACCACTTAACTATACAATACTACTGTGACTTCGACCAATCGAATCGACAACGTTGCAACGTCTAAAAGCCAATCACAGGAAAAGCCTACCAATAGTAAGAATAGTAATAATGGTTATAGAATAACAACGATTATGGTAATAGTAATGATAGTTCTTTGTTATAATATTAGATAATGATAAGAATATTATTATCATTTATAACTTGGTATTTTTTATGCTTTAAAATATCTGATTGAATATTAGGCGAATGATTAATGTTTTTAGTACAAGAACTATATCTATTAAAGTTGAGAATTTAGTATGTTACATGAAGTTAATACTATAGGTGTTGGAATAGTAGTATTTGTAGTGTAGTATATCAACTTTACTTATAGTAAAGTTGAATATACTAACTGTAAGTTGAGTGTATTATTTTATGTGGGCCTACTGTATTGGCTACAAAGCAAGTACAGTATACGCCCACTTCACACTAGGGGACGGAACAAGTAATTAGCTATACAAATTACTGCGCAGACCGGCTAGCGGTTTGCAAAACCTAAAACAGCACATCCATCATTTAACCACGTAATACTACTGTTACTTCGACTAATCGAATCGATTACATTGTAACGTCTAAAGCCATACTAACACTAATTAGTGCTTATTGTGTTAAGTATAGATTGGATAAGTCAAAGAAAAAGTTATTTTCTGGTTACGCTTTACGGTAACAATGGAGGCTAGGGTAGAGGTTTTTTTTTTTTTTTTGCCGAAGGGCCTTTACTAGTACTACACCAGTCCATAATAGCAGGAGAATAAAGAAGATTTTTGGGTTACGTTAGTCTAAAACGGAAATCTGGAAGTAATGGACGGTATCGTTACTTAAAAACAATAAGAAATCTTTACGTATCCTTTTTAAAAATCGTTAAAATTAACTATTACAAGTTTTAAAGTTCAGAAAGTAAGCAAACGGCTAAGTTAATACTACTACGAGTGTTATTATTAAGAATAACTAAATCCCACGGCTAAATAATAGATAACCTTCGACCTTTACCTATAATAACAAACGACTTTCAACCTTACCCTTTACATTAAACCTTTGTCTTTACTTTACTCTTTTTTTCTTTCCCTATACAAATTTAATCGTTAAAACAACTGCTTTAAGAAAAAATACCAAAGAATACCAAGTCGCGCCAAGAAAGCCACACCGCACGATTTAACGCTAAGTCGCCAAGTTCCCATGCGACTTTACACTAAAATACCAAGTCCTTCGCCTACTAAGCCCTACGTTACCTAAAATCTCAAGATATAACCTTCCTAGGAACTGATAAAGGCAATTAAATTCCTTGAAACTGCCTTTACCAAATATTACGACGAAAATCTCTGGGCGTAAGATATCGAAGAAACCTTAATTAAAAGGCACTTGATGAAATTCGTTGGTTACTATATCGTTGAATATAAAGACGGTGAAAATCCCAATTACGTTTTTCGCTAGTACCGTAATTTTTTCGATAACTGGATTATTAATATGTAAAAGGTAATTGAAAAAGTGGTTGAGTCGAAGCTGAAGTTTAAACTAAAGTAACGAGGGAGTTACGTATTAGTATAAGGTGTTATAAAGTTGGTATAAACCCTTTTCGACCTAGTCCAACTTAAAGAATACTCTTAAGATTTATATCTTAATAGAAAAGGTATTAAAAAACCTTAACGTTTTTATACACGGTTTAGGGGATCCTTACCTCACCTTTAGTTAAATTAAGCCTTTTTACGCACTAACGATAAGGAACCTATTCACTTTTTTGAAAATGCAGCCTCTTCATGTAATAGCGTAGAGTACGTTTTTAGCGGTGGTAAAGTACGTAAAACAATAGCCGCTAACGCGGCAAAAGGAATTAATGTTAACTACTTTTCCCAGTTAATTAAAACGGATCTTTAAATAACTTAAAACCTCTAAGTACCTGTTCCCATTTATACTTTTAGTTAAAACCGTTAAGTCCCTTAAAAGCTCCTTTGTAGCAGATTTACCTATACGCGCGAACCTATTACAGGTTTTATTACAGTATTTTACCTATTGGGTTAGGAGATTGGTAACTACCCTTAACACCGTATTTTGGAAACCTTAAAGATTAAACCGTTAGAAAATATCAATGAAAATTGTGATAACTATCGCGACCTTTCTCCAAAACCTATTAAAATAGTTAATATTAATTACAAGTTTCTTACAGATTTTTCCAGGTTTTGAAACGATATAAACAAGTATAACAGAAATCTCTGTAACCTCCTCGACACGAAGATAATGCCTTTTTAAAATATTTATTAATGAATGGGGGTTCCCTTTTATAGTTTTTACTTACTATTTTCCGGAATCCTTACAGAGTACGCTAAGAACTATTTTCTAACCTTTTCAATGAAAATGAACGACTTTTGCGAAACTTACGATAATATAAAAAGCCACTTCAAATATGACGTTTACCTTACCTAATATCATACGAATTAGGTTACTACAAGATAGATTATGATAATAGCAGGAGAGGGGGGGGGGGGGAAGAAGAGGAAACACTAATGGATGTATTCAATTAGATGCTGAATTAGTTGATATTGTATAAGCAAGTAATAAAGAAAGCCTACGTTAATAAATCTATATTTCGCGAGTAGGTACATGTAGCTGTTACGGGTGTTAACGAGTTTAAATACGTTTTACAACGTTTAAATGCTACCTGTAAAGGCTTTTTTAACCAGTTACACTTCTTATTTATAACTATAATAATACGTATACCAAATTCATTTAGTATATACCCCTAAGCAGGCAATTTTCCTAGTGTAAATAAAGAAAACCTTGTAATAGTAAATTACATCGACCGTTAGTGCGGCTATAGATATTTTTAACACCTACGGTTTAGCTTATCGACTCCAAGATAAAGGCAAAAATCATGTTGGCGTTAATAAAGTAAATATTTAAGTAAACTTGTTAATCGTAAGAGTTATTGTAGTAATAGTGGTAAGAAATGTTGGATTCATATTAAGTCTGGTAATTAATTAATTCGCTACCCACGCGTCGAATGAAATAACAAAGAATATAATATACTATATCTAATACTTTACCACTTTTAAATAGGAGTACCTAAATTAAATCCTAGATTTTAAGGGTGACAAGCTAATTAATGGTAGCGTTACCTCTAAGTAAATTAAATGGCATAAAGACTTAGCTTTTAATGCGTCTTAGTAATTAGTCGATCATATCTTCTGGTATTTTTTAGGCGTTAAAACCCCTTACCTTTACCTTAACTAAACCCCTAACCCTATATACACCTTTAACCTTTATAATAGTTATTCAGACTACACGTTTTAAGGTATTATGCTAGATATAGGAGTAATAAGGTACTTAATAGAAGATTATTCGTAGTACGTAGCACTTCGAAAGGAAAGTACTATGGCTACTAAGATTAATCGTTACGATGTTAATAAGACTAAAGTTGGCTTCGAACCAGGAAAACAATTCTTGTTACTAGGGAAAACGGTAATTTAAATTGTTGTTACGTCGATTATGTTTTATACCATTAAATCTCTTACCCTCTTCCTTCTTTATTTGGAGGATATTAAGACCTTCTGCGTTAACGTTATCGTTAACAGCTATGAGTTAATTAAAAACGGATATAGGTTCCCATTCGCCTTTAAATGTGAGTATGTGTGGTTTTATTTTTAAGGCCTCAAAATAGTAATATTAAACCTAACGAAGGTAAAGACACACCAATTATATTAGCTTTTCAACTACCTAACCGTTAATAGGCTATAGAAAGTTCTAAAGTCCATAGAGTATAAATATATGAAACACTCTATTCTTAAAGCTATCTAAAAGCTTTGTTAACATTGCTCAATACATATCTAAACCCCTCCAAAATTTAAATTTACATTTAAAAACAATAAAAACTTTCATTATAAAGTTCTTATTAATATTTTTATATGGATAATAAGCTTGTTTTTTGTGTTATTACCTTCTAAACCTTTTTTTTCATGAAGTTAAGTTTTCAAAATCTCTTTTGGCGAAAGATACAAGATAAATACTAGGGATATTGTGAATTAATATATATTTAGACCTACTTGACGTCGTCGTTTACGATGTTGGTACTAACTTTACGGCGGCGGAGCTTTATGAAAATGTTAAAATAATGGGTATCTAGTACAAATAAGTGCCTATAAAAGTTTAATAAAGTATTAAAAAGGTTAAGAGGGTATATGCATTATTTCCCCTGACGTATAATATTTTTACTCTGTAAAATAAAAACTTTACTGATCCGGAGGCACGCTTTTAAATAGCGGTAAAATATTTAAACGATAATGTGGGCCTTAATGACCCAGTACTAATGTTATCAGTTTTCAAAGCGTGCATACGCCTAAAAAGTAAATATACGTTATTAGTAAATACCACAAATCAAGTTGTAGTCTATAGAAAATCACTGAAGGAATTACGAAAGGAATCGGCACGCCGTCAAGTCAACGATGCCCTTCACATTAAAAACGGCCTTACGATTATCGATGTATTTACTTTGCCGTTACAAAGTAAAATCCTCGTGTAAAAGAAACCGGAAAAATAAGAGGGCTTATACAAGATTTTAAGTATTGCTAACTTTGAAGTATTTGTTAAAATTATCAACGGCCTCGTAATGTTTTATATCACTTAGGTTAAGCCATACATTAAGGTTACTAACGATAAAGACCCTTCAGCTAAACGACCGAATTAATACGAATCTCTTTCACCCGTTATAGATAAACTAATAGAACGTTGCAGGCGTAGACGACCCCTAAAGAAGAGTAATACGGAAAAAGATGAATAAATATCGGACTGTATCTATAATATTACTTGGATAAGTAGGAAAGAAAAACATAACGAAAACTTGGAATTAAATCTTCAAATATAAGGTATTATTAAGACTTTGTATAAACTTTTTTTTTAAAAAAAAACAATAAGGTTGAAATTAACGGCTTATGAACCCGAAAGATCGTATTATTCTTATCGAAGGCCGAATTTAACTTTTAAAACCTAAATATTACGATTTTTTAGTCGAGGATTATCTACGATGTTAAGTGTAAAACCACGGGCCAGCTATACAAAAAATCACGTCTAATCGTTTAAAGATATGGTGATAAAAGTAAAAATTAAATCCTTACGTAGTCGCTAAATATTTAAAAGATTAGCTAACATTTATCAGTCGCCTTAATAGCAAGTTTGCTAGCTAAAACTAAAGGTAGGTTTACGTTTAATGGCCGAGATATAACGTAAGCTTATACGTAATTAACAACAAATCTATAACAGATTATATTGCTAGAATTTACATAGGAATCACGTGATATATATCTTTCGGGAACGTTAATACGATATATTAAGCCTTTGTACTGACTAGCTAGAGCAAGTGTTTATTAGTTTCTAACCTCCTAATCGTACTTTAAATTATAGCTAGGTATAAAGTTTTTAACATACAACACATACCTATTGGTAATATAAAAAAATACTTCCACTTAGTAGGTATATAAACTAATGATATACTTTTTTAAAAAAACGGCTGGCTTTATAATATCAGAACAACAAGTAATTAAGGACTTTAATTTTTGAAATTACAAGCCGGTTACGACGTTGTCAAATGGTAACTAGCTTAATTTAACGGATCGTTAATCCGCATACTTACTGTTTATACCGGCCTTAACTTTCGCTAGAAAGGCCAAAGTACTGACTTAATTACAATCGATAAGATCAATGTGGCTAAGGTTTAACGATACCTGAAATAGCGTACCCGTGGCAGCTATATTGCCACTCTGTACCAACCAGAGGCCTCCTACGACCTATTTATCGCGATATAAGAACAGAATATAACAAATAACGATTTTGACCAGCTAAATAAAAGCTTTAAGTAGCAGATACGGAATTTGAACCGAGGGATTAATATGGTCTAAATCAACCTATCGAAGGCTAAGTTAATAATCTTTACAAACGGTTTTTTTGCAAATAACACCGACCTATCTTTACAAATCGTCTTTCTAATGACCCCTATTAATAAGGATAAGCGGAAAGATTGATTTAGTATTATCGGTAACCTATTCTATTAGAAATTTGTTTAATATAAAAGGATTATACAAAGTATACTGGCTTTAAAAGTTTACGGCATAATGGCACTTTGGAAAACCCTTAACGTTATTACCAAACAACTGAAGATTTTTCCTATCCTAGTAGTAATCTGTATCGACTCGAAAAACCTATTCGAATATCTTTCGAAACTCGGAACTACTAGCGAAAAATGACCGATAATCGATATGATAATACTCCGCAAAACCTACGAAGGAAGGGAAGTTAAGGAGTTCCGATAAATTAACGGAAAAGATAATCCTACTAACGATATAACGAAGGTATCGCCAAATAAGGCCCTTAAAAGGTTTGTGGACAATAATAAACTAACTATACATATTAAAAGCGATGTTAATAGGTCACCTAGCAAAGCCAAATTACGTGGCAGTAGTTAGAGATGTATTAATAAACTGAAAAACTGTTAGGGGACTAACGATAGCAACTTTTTTAATTAGTATAGTTAAAAAAATTTACACAAGCTTTTAAAGGAATATTTTTTATATGAATCGAAAAAAACAAACCTCGAAACCATAAATTAATCGACTGTAATTGAAGTTAATTTAAGTATAATTGGGTGCAATTCGATATGAAGATTAATTGAAATTAACAAGAGTTTAACTTGTTGATGAGGTCGCAATTCAACGCTTACCGAAAAAGATTGGTTAACCACACTAGCATACGTGTACAAACTAAAAAGCCGCTAGTTTTGGAATAGTAGTATTCGCAATGCAATAAGTTAACTTAACTTATAGTAAAGTTAATTATACTGACTGTAAGTTAAGTGTATTGTTTTGTATGAGCCTACTATATTAGCTGCAAAGTAAGTACATTATACGCCTACTTCATATTAGAGCATGAGCCAAACGATTGGCCATACAAATTACTACGCAAACCGGTTACCAGTCTACCAAACCTAAAACAATACTACCACCACTTGACCACACAATACTACTATTACTTCGACCAATCGAATCGATAATATTGCAACGTCCAAAGCCCTACCAACAGTAGGTAAATACTTAAACTGAAACTTTTTATCATTATTTACTAAACTTAATCAAACTCAATACTACCTATACGTCCTCTCAAAACACGGTAAATGAAATACGATTTTAGTAGTACTATACAAAATAAAATCTAAGAAGAGGTATATTATCAATAAAAGTTACATTACGAAACATATTTTATACATGTCATTATTGCAAGTAAAATGTGTATGAGTTTTGAATAGCATTACAAAATTTTACGCGCACGTAAAATCAAATACTGCTTTTAGAAGATATATAACATTATAAAAACAAAAAAAATGTTTCAAATATTATATTATATCATTAAAGAAAATCAAAATCAATCGACATTCAAATAATTAAAGTCACCAAAAACAACAAGTGGTGGAATTATTTTGATGGAGTATAACATTTGAGGTTAATTTAATATGCGGTGAGTATAAACCTTTTTGGTAGGATGGAACAAGCCGATTAATTAGGAATGTTACTGCATAGACCACAGTTTTCTGCACATCGCCACCTATGCAAATATGCACATAACTTTAGCTACAAAGATGCTAAAAACTGAAGTATCAAATGGAAATATGGCCCATATACTTTGGCCATACGGCGACCTTGTTAACTAACCGGGATGTGCAAGCGATCCTGTTAGCTAAAGGTTGTGGTATACGTAGTAGACTACAGATAGATATTGGTTCATGTAACTTGGGACTTCCATCCTTCATTATCATGATTTGGACTTACATGTACGTTTAGTCTTCTGTGACTCTTAGGTGGCATTCAGGGCGGCCCCTGTGCCGTTTGCTTGGGATGCAGGGCCACCCCCAGTGCAACTAGTAGCAAGCTCACTGATGCCGGCAACTAGACTAAGTCCGGGCTTGCCGCCGCCTTGCCGCCGCCTTGCCGCCGCCTTGCCGCCGCCTTGCCGCCGCCGCCTTGACGCCGCCTTGACGCCGTTGACGCCGCCACCAGGCCGCCTCCTACAAGATGTCTCTTCTATTATAGTATGTAGTTCTGTCTTATTGCAATACCGCCCCTCGCCCACACTCACAGGACCCGTTTGCTGCGTGACGGTCAAGCCTGTTGGCCACCAAGACAAGCGTCCATGACAATGGCAGCCTCCAAACCCAGCCCCGACGGCGGCGACATCACCATCGAGACGCTGCCCTCCATCCTGGCCGACGACAACTGCGTCAAGCTGGCCGGTGTCGACGTCGATGGCATCCTGCGCGGCAAGCTCATCTCGAAGAAGAAGTTCATCTCCGTCGCCGAGGCCGGCTTTGGCTTCTGCTCCGTCGTCTTCGGCTGGGACATGCACGACCAGACATACTGCAAAGAGCTGGCCGTCAGCAACAAGGAGAACGGCTACCGAGACGTCATTGCCATCCCCGACCTCACTTCCTTCCGCCGCATCCCCTGGGAGGACGACACCCCCTTCTTCCTCGTCAGCTTCTTCGACCCGGACACCAATGAGCCTCTCCACGCTTGCCCACGTCAGCTTCTCAAGAAGCAGACCGACAAGCTGGCTGCCAAAGGATGGGGTGCCATGGCAGGAGGTTCGTTTCGACCATGCTCTCGGGCTCTCCGGCCCTCGGTAGGGCTTGCAGCACCATCTAACATGTTCCCCCCACAGCCGAGTACGAGTTCTTCCAGTTCAAATCCCCCGACGGTCGCTCTTCCGTCGCCCCTTTCCTCAACGACCACCCTGCCGACTCTCTCCCTCCCTTGACCGAGGGCATGTTCGGCTACAGCGTCACGAGGCCCGTCCACAACAAGGAATACTACTACGACATCTTCAACACATGCGAGGCCTTCCACTGCAATATCGAGGGCTGGCACACCGAGAGTGGCCCGGGCGTCTATGAGGCAGCGCTGGAATTCGGCGAGATCAAAGGCATGGCCGACCGCGCCAGTCTGTTCAAGTATGTCGTCAAGTCGGTCGCCACAAAGTACGCCATCACTCCCTGCTTCATGGCAAAGCCTAAGCAGGGCCTGCCGGGCAACTCGGGCCATATGCACGTCTCGCTGGTTGACAAGGCCGGCACGAACCTCCTCTTCCGCCACACCCCCGACACATCGGCTCCCTGGGCCGACATTGCTTACCTGTCAGACACAGGCCGGTACTTCCTTGCCGGCCTCCTCGAGGGCCTTCCCGATATCATGCCCATGTTTGCTCCCACCATCAACAGCTACAAGCGCCTGGTCGAGAACTTCTGGGCCCCCGTGACTGTCTCGTGGGGTCTTGAGCATCGCGCCGCGTCCATCCGCATCATCGCCCCACCCACCTCCAAGCCGGCTGCTACTCGCTTCGAGGTGCGCGTGCCTGGTGCCGATGCCAACCCCTACTTTGTCTACGCAGCCATTCTAGCCTGTGGAATCAGGGGCATTGAGAAGAAGCTGAAGATCAGCTGCGCGCCGCTGGGCAAGGGTGACGAAGTCGGTGGTGACACCGACCAGGGCCAGATGCTGGCAAAGAGCCTGAGAGAAGCTGTCGACCGCTTTTCCAGCAAAGAGAGCGTTGCGAGGGAAATACTCGGTGACGCATTCGTCGACCACTTTGCAGGAACAAGACATCACGAGATTCGGCAATGGGACGAGGCGGTCACGGACTGGTACGTTCTCGCTCACACCGACACTGCACCTTGGCCTTGGTCGGCATTCAAACCGCCCTTGTGTATTCCATGCTGACTATGCCCACTCTGCAGGGAAATAAAGAGGTACATCGAGACTGTGTAATGATGGACACATGACTGCACAACGGTCAACAGGGAGGAAGGACAGCTGCGTAGCACATGGGTAGCAAGCATATCTCGGATATACGTGATCGAGCCTGGCACAGATGATGATGCACGCCAGCAGAACAACAGACGGAAATGGTTCCGCATGCAGCTATGGATACCCCTTTTTACAGGACCGATCTTTCCAGGTCCTGAAGGTGGGCGCGGAATAAGAAACCAACAGCGCACGGCTGATGTTGAACAGCATCCATTGTCGACGTGAGACAATGTGACACTTCACATTTCGAAGCCCCGTCGTCGCACGCCCTTGATGAGGAAGCAGAACCAAGATGTCGGGCCTGGCCTGCCCACCAAAAGTGAAAGGCTCCTTCAACATCCGCCGTGTGCACAGGGCCAGATCCCCGGCCCAGACTCGACCGTCACATGGCCGCTCTGGACAACAACATGCAGGTACCAGGATCGGCATCGTAATAGGAGGTAGCATGGGTATTGAGAATGCATGTGGCTTCATGCGCGTCTCTCCAGCGGATGCGATCCGATTCCCAGGAACCTGGGACGCGCCAGCTAGATTAGCGAGGCGATCAGATCGGCCGCCCTTGCCAATTCTTGCTGGCGTACGGCCTCTGCGTGGGTGGCACTGCTGCTGCTGCTGCTGCTGCTGCTGCTGCTGCTGCTGCTGCTGCTGCTGCTGCTGCTGCTGCTGCTGCTGCTGCTGCTGCTGCTGCTGCTGCTTCTGCTGCTGCTGCTTCTGCTGCTGCTGCTACTTCTGCTGCTGCTGTTGTGGCAAGACCACCCTGCGCTCGTTTTGGGGATGGCGGTTATGTGTGTACCGCTGCAGAATGCAACAAAGCCAGGGTACTACAGCAGGGGGAGGGGGGGCCTTTGTGTGGGTCGTGTCGTGTTGGACAACGGACGTCTCGTCTCCACTTTCTCTGTGGCAGGTGGGAGAGGGCAGGGGGAGAGGGCACGGGGAGAGGGCACGGGGAAAGCAAGTCAAGCAGGGCTGGCTGGCTGGCCTCTTGCTCTTCACGGCCCGAGCAGTTGACCGCAAGGAAGATGGTTTGCCGCGGCAAGCGGAAGGCGCCGACACGCACCACCAGCAATGCGCCGGACCTTGTCTCCGATCGGAGAGGTCTCCCAAGCTAGCCACATGATATCGAGATAAGCGTTGCTGCAGTGCGATGGCGACTTGCTTTGGTTGGGGGCCGGCGTGCAAGGGGCTGGGCTGGGCTGGGCCAGGGTTGCTGAGAGCGCTAGGTGTGGTGATGCTCGATCCTGCATGTTGCCGTCGACGCGGTGTGTTGTGGTTCCAACCTACCAAACCTCCACATATGCGCAGCTTCCGCAGTTGGTAACGGGCGGCGCGATTCCGCCGCCCTGCTCTGGTGCGTGCGGTGCAGACACAGACAGAGCGTGCCACAGGGTGAATGGACAGGCCATGCGGTGCCGAAGTTTGTCGGGACATGTCTCTGTTTCTAGGGGCAGGCCTTGGTCGAACTGCTGCTGCTACTGGGTGGAGCTTGGCCGGCCTTCTCCCTTCTGGCCGGGCGGACTCGTACATGCAGCAGCAGCAGCAGCAGCAGCAGCAGCAGCAACAGCAGCAGCAGCAGCGGCGGCGGCAGCAGCAGCAGGCCCAGTTTATTGTTGGTCGTGGACCGTGGCTTCTCGCACTCGGCTGGCTCCTGGTGATGGCAGGTGATATGGAGCAGTGAATGTTCCGGTGACTGGGCATTGATTGGGGAAGTATCTCTAATGAAAGACTTGCAGGTGATGTATTTCAGACTTGAATGATGCCCGGACGAAAGCGGACTGTACGCATCTCCACTCACTCACTGCCTAAACTGCAAGTAACTCTCTCTCTCTCTCTCTCCAGGAAGCTGCGGTTCAGGCACGCCTATTTAGATCATCTTGTCCTTTTCGACCTCGACCAGACAACACCGCCAAACAAACCAACGGCAGTTCACTCGAGCCTCTTCGTCAGCCTCACACAAGTTCCGAAGGCGTGCGTACGTATCTCGTCACAAAGTACAGATGCGGCAACACTCAACAAAACAGCACACGCACCTCAAACTTATACAGCACCGACCAACACAAGCAGCAGCAGCAGCCATGGGAAGCTACGATCCAACCCCACCACGCACTGCCCTCGAGGACGCCCATGAGGCCTTCGAGACTGGCGATGGCCACCGCGAGGTGAAGTACCCTTTCGCCTTCAAGAACCTCGACTGGGAGGACTATCACCGCTACCGCCCGCGATACCCCGACTCAATGCTTAAGCAGTGGTTGAGTTACCATCAACGGCACGGCGGCGAGTTCCACTGCGCTCACGATGTCGGCGCTGGTGAGTCCCCATCCATCCCTTTCATCTTGGTGCCTCACCACTAACACATACACCCAGGCCCAGGCACCCTCGCAGCCCGCCTCCACTGCCACTTCAATCGCATGATCGTCTCCGATGCCGGCGCTGCCAACATATGCTCCGCCCAAGAAAACCTCAGCCGCAACAGCAACCCCCGCAAGTTCAAGTTCCTTCTGGCTCCCGCCGAGCAGATCCACGCCTCGCTCCCGCCCGCCTCCGTCGACTTCCTCACTGTTGGCATGGCCTTCCACTACTTCGCGGCCCCCGACGCCATCCGCGCCATGGCCACCCTTCTCAAGCCTGGCGGCACCCTCGCCGCGTGCACCTACGGCTTCCGCCTGCGCTTCCCCGACCACCCGCATCTCGACAAGCTTTGGTACGCCGCGGCGTCCCGCGAGTCCCTGCGGCTCATCCGCGAAGGCGCCTTGTTCCCCGCCGCGGTCGCCGGGCTGGCCAACGCTATGGCCGGCTTGGACTTCGTTCCGCTGCCCGGCGCGTGGTTCGAGCCGGGTGCGACGCGGGTGACCGTGAACGGTGGGGATTGCGCTCGCCCGCTAGCGTTTGTGGATGAGGACGCATGCTGGGCGCCGAGTGTGAGCCGGGTGGGGAGGGAGGATGTGAGGGTTGTGGCGCGCGATCGGAACTGGCGCAGGGAGGCGGATGTCGGCTGGCTCAGGGGTTTTCTGGAGAGTAGTCGGATGGGATTTGGCGAGCGCACGTGGGAGCAACCTGAGTGGCGGATGTTGGAGGAGGTGGTAAGGACGGTGGAGGGCGGCAGGGTGACGGTGGAGTGGCCGGTGGCCATGATCATGGCAACAAGGAATAAGAGGCCTGTGGTGTAGAATGGGTTGATTGTGAG
>JASMMZ010000009.1:856570-914143 GCA_038502455.1 Anisogramma anomala | reverse complement strand
TGATACCCTGGTGCTAGAAGATGATGGCTGGCATGGAGTGGTTGTGGGAGGCCTGGGGGACACGGAGGGAATGGAAAACAAATAGCGAACTTGTGTATGGAGGCAGGCAATATCAGCCGCATTATAGATAATATAAATAGTGGCGAGTGGCTTCAGATGCATTTCATGATACATAAGGGGTATTTGGGCTATTTCTAGACCTGGACAATACAAAAACATTCGGCCTTTTTTCTAAAAAGAAAAATCTTTGCATTTATACGGATAAAAGGCTTTAATTTACACGGTGACCTTGTGAACGTATTGGCTATGCAAACAAACTCGAATCTTTATCTTTATCAAATGGAGTTAATGTGATATTAACAAAGTTAGTGGGATGTTATTTTTTGGTAGGGGTTAATATTATTGTATGATGTCAAAAAAGGAGTATATTGAAAACGTTTGGGTTAAAAAGTAGGCAAATTTAATAATTTGTTTGGTGTTTAAAAAAAACCGTGATTATGTTTAGTAATAAATATAATGTATAGTTATAATACTGTTACATTCGACATTTGCATTAGGTTTGTATTGACTTTTTTAAACTTCTGTACTTTTTGGCCGTTCTTAACGATAAAGTTACAAATATTAATCATAAAAACCTGAATACTATTACCAATGACCCTAATATACTTTCGAGGAAAATTATTAAATTATGGAGAAGTGTTGTACTTTTTTTGGCCGAATATTATATTATATTAAATATTTTCTTTGCCGCTAGCTCTAACTATCATAACATTCATTTAGGGGATTTTATATTTTCCCCTTTTGATGCTAAAATTTACACACTAAGTATTTGTTGTAGCGAAACGCCTAAGTAATTTGTTAAAGCTTTACGTTTGCAAGTATTAAAGAAACTTATTAACATAATTTCAAGTCGATTACACGTCTTTTTAGGGATGATAATGAGACTAAATCGATTGTTTCGCAGCAGGTGTTAATAATCTGAAAGAAAAATCTATATTTATTATGTTATAACGGTAGTAATTGCAGTGTAGTAAGTTAACTTTACTTACAGTATAGTTGACTATAGTAACTGCAAATTGAATGTATTGTTTTATGGGTCTAGTATATTCATTGCAAGTCAAGTACAGTATGTGCTCACTTTATACTAGGGTACGGGCCAAGCAATTAGCCATACAAATTACTGTGCAAACTGGCTAGCGGTCTGCTAAACCTAGAATAATACATCCACCACTTTATTAATGCAATACTACTATTACTTCGACTACATTTCGAATTGACAATGTTTCAATGTCTAAAGTCCTGCTAATACTGATTAGTACTTATTGAGTTAAATATAGATTTGCTAAATAAATAAAGAAGCTACTTTCTGGTTGTTACGCTTTAGTTAAAACTAAGGTAGAGGGATTTTTTTTTTTTTTGCGAAAGGCCTTTACGAACTGCGTTAGTCTTAAACTATTGGTAGATCTTTATCGTTGCAACGTAGTCGATTCGAATCACTGTAGTCGAAGTAACTGGTATTGTGTTGATATCGTTGATTGATGTGTAAGTTCTTAGTTTGACAGATTGCTAATTGGTCTATACACTAATTTGTATAGCCAAACGCTTTGTCCTGTACCCCACTTTGAAGTGGACACCTACTGCACTTCACTTGCAGTGCAGTCCTACAAACTACAGTCAATTTGCAGTACATATAATCAATTTTACTACAAGTAAAGTTGATTTAACTGTACTGCATTTGACTGCTATTCTAACAAAAACGATAATAAATAAAAAAGACTTTTGAATTACGTGATTCTAAAACGTCAATTTAGGGGTAACGATGGTATTGTTAGTTGAAAAACACCAAGAAATCTTTATGGATCCTTTTTATTTTTAAAAAGCGTTAAAATTAACCGTTAAAAGTCTCAAAGATTGTTAAGTTAGCAAACGGTTAAGTTTATATTACTACGGGTGCTATTACTACAAAAACGACTTAGTCCTACATCAAATAACAACAATAATAACCTTTAACCCAATTTCATACACCAAACTTTGCTATCTATATCAATTTTTCCCTGACCACTTTTTTCCCTCTCCTTACGCCAAAACCGTTAATTCGATCGTTAAAACCGCTATATTAAGCGAAAAACACAAAAAATAACGCCAAGTCGCGTTAAAAAGTTACGTCGCGCAACTTTACGCTGAATCGCTAAGTTACTACGCTTCTAAATCATCAAATCCTTCAACTATAAAGTTCTATACTAGCTAAACCATTAAGATATTAATGAGTTAAAATTATATAAAGAAAATAAAAACCTTTGTAATTGTTTTCACTATCTATTACAATTAACAGCTTTAAATTAAAGATATTAACGATTATTTAACTTAAGAACACCTAATTGATGACTTTGGATAATATATTCTCAACACCGACGTCGAGGAAAACCTTGGCCATGGCTTATACGTTTTCCAAAAGTTTCATGAATTCTTTGGCTATGGGAATGTTAATATATAGAAAACGATGAAACGTATAGTTTGTGATAGACTCGGGCTATTGGCCATTAAGTCTATGGGTTACGTGACTGTGTACGTAACGGGATAGGTAGTACCTGAACCGGGCGCGAACCAGGAGCAGACCGTATACAGCACGTGTGAGGGCACGTGACGGGCTGGGCACTGGTTATACCTATAAGTCTTGTATGATAGGCTACGGTAGCCTTTTCTAGTTTTCTGTTATACCTTGATAATAAAATTTATTTTGTATTTAATTAGCTTATTATTATAAGTTGGATTATAATATACTATTAAGTTTTTTTTTACGGAAAAAATATTACTTATAATAAACAAATCGATAACAAACGTTAATGATTTTACGTTACACTTTAACGTTATCGGAGAGGATGGTCCGTCGGCCAATATCTAGTTTTCCGCCTGTATAAATACACTGTTTACCTTTTCGGGACCGATTTAAGCCGATATTTCTCGTTTATAAAAGATTATATACCATATCGCGTTTATTATAAAGTAATTATAATAGCCGAATTAATTGACTTTAACTATCGATTTTACTTTTAACTTCGTTTAAGTTATAGTTAAAATTTAGTAACTTAAAACCAAATTAGTCTTAACTCGTATTAGCTTGTATGGGCTTATAGTAGGCGAAAATAATATAATTAAGCGTAATTCGATGAATTTACTTTGAAGTAGACGGCAACGCGTTAAACAATCGAATTTATATTGAAACCCGATAAAATGTAAACTAGAAAAAATCAGTATACGCTTTTTTACGTATAAGATTATTATACAGCATTGGTAAAGTAGGTAGTTATAAGGTATTACGAAACCGGCGGATATAGAAATATATATAATATAGGCAAGTTTTTAAATTATATCGAGGCTATTCTTAACGAATTTAATTACGCGGATAAAGTATTAGTCGAATTAAAGGGATTAGTCATAAACAATAAAAACTTATAAATACCATTCGTTACTAGGTTTGAGATACTTTTGGCTTAAGCTGACGGATTAAATTGGCTTTCGATTGTAAAATATCATTATTTACGTTTTAGAGTTTCTTCACGTATCCGCGATAAATTCATTACGATGAACGTTAGCTAGGTGGATTATATTATAGCCATAGAAAAGTACCGCGAGTTCACCGACGAATTAAAGTCTCTAAATTTAAAACGACGTTTTAATGGTTAGTTAACAGAACTCGTAAAAGTTTAACAGCTGAATAGAAATATAATTATAACGGGGGTTTATAACTTTTAGGTATTTCCGTTAAGGGGTCGTAAAAATCGCGGTTAATTATCTCGATATCGCGACTAGTTATTTTAACAAACCCGTTAGGTATACCTTTAGGATAAAAAACGTAAGGCGACGTGGTCAACGGTAAAGAAACGTTAAACTAGGCTTATTATGAGGCGTTACGTGCATTATGGCTTGAAGGATTATTATTGACGTAGTTATGAATTCCGCCCGGTATTACCTTTTATATAAATATATACGGTTTAAGTTAAAAAGTTAAATAAAGGTTTCCTATTAACAATGACGGGAAACGCCTCATTCCTAGATATAGTTGCGTTTAAGGGTTATATATCTATAATGACGTAATTACAAAATCAATTATTTTTTATTTATTTAATCAAAATACGTATAAACGAGTATTCATTTTTTTATCTCTATTTTTTTTAATAACCCTACTTTTTCAATATTTAAATCGATTTTGGTCATAATGATTATTATATTACGAATAAGCTCTTGGTATAACGGTTGAAAATAAAGAAAATTCAGCTATTCTATCTTCGAAATTTCGTACGATATTAGAGTTAACGAAAAATACGTATATTACCTAAAAAGACATATTTTATACAGATATTAATAAATAGTCGAAACCGATATTAATATATATTATTCCCGGAATAACGCGGAATATATTTTTTGGGATATATTTGATAAATTACTAATAAATAACCTTAAATGTTAGCTATAGTTGTTTTATAGTTCATAATTAAAAATATTTAGTCATTGATGCGGTAATAGTATGTTTTAGCTTAGCGGATATACGGGGTATAATAGATTCGATTTTTATTAATTGAGTAAAACGTTTGTATCAGAAAGTATAAGGTACGGGGGATTAATTTCGGTTAGTTTTTATTATGAGTTTTCACGAAATAACGCGGATCTTATAAGCGATAACGATGACTACTATTAAAGCGGAAAAGAATTAATTACATCGTTTACTAAAATTGGTGAAATTCCGCGACTTATTCGATAAAGATAAAGCTATAACCTTACCCTTATATTAAGGAAAACTCTATTATTATATTTATATTAAATTTAACTGAAATAATTTTTTTTGAAACGAATTTAAATGTTACTACATTTGATACAACGGGATTAATTTTCCGAATTTCGACGATAGGTTACAAAATTAATAAAGAAGGGTTGGATTCAGATAAGTTTTTTATCGACTGTAACGCCGGTATTACTTATTTTTAAGCCGGGTGAGAAATGACATTTTTATACCTATTATTTAATATTGAATGAAATTACCGAATGAAATCGTTTTCCCTTATTCATAATTAAAAAAAACCTTACGTATGTTGTCGAAATCGACGTAATTTACGAAGTTTGATATCTGAACAGCCTTTTACCGTATATGGATTATATCCAAAAAAAAAAGGAATTAACGGTGTTTTGTACGCGGTTTGAGTCATTCAAGTAATTGGTTATTCTTTTTAAGTTGGCGGAAGCGCCGGCGACGTTTTAGCGATATATTAATTATACCATAGCGGATATTTTGGATAATTTTCTTATAATTTACTCCAACATCGTTTTGATATTTTTCTTCGGTACTAAATAAGATTATATAACGAAAATTCTCGTGGTTTTAAGACGTCTTCGTAATACGGGGTTGAATTTGGATTTAAAAAAGTTTAACTTCGTAGTTAGGAAGGTAAAATACTTAGGTTCTATTATAACGGTTAGGGTAGGTATCCGGGACGACCCCGAAAAGGTCCGGGTAATACGCGAATAAGAGTTATTACGTATTATTTGGAAATTCGAAGGTTATTAGGTTTTACAAACCTTTATCGTAATTTTATTAGTATTTTTTTCGAATTAACTTATTGGTTTATCAGACTAACGAAGGGAAAATTCGTTAGGCTTGGATAAAATGAAAGAAATATGTGTTTTAAACCTTAAAAGATACTTTTATTACGGCCCCGATCTTGGTATATTATGATTTAAATCGGCTAATAGTAATAGAAACCGATTATTCGGGAACGGTGTTAAGAGGGTATTTATTATAATAGGATAAATATATTATGTTAAAACTAGTGACTTATTATTCCATACGATTAATAAATACGAAACGTAACTATATTATTTACAACAAGAAGCTTTTTGCGATAGTATTTTATTTAAAGGAGTAATATTTCGAATTAAGTAATATTCGTATCCCTTTTACGATCCTAACGAATTATAAAGGATGGAAATATTTTGTTTATCACGTTCAATTTCGAAACGTCAGGTTAAATAAGCCGAAATCTTTTCGTTTTTTTAATATTACCTATGGTATATAGCCGCAATTTAAGGCGTCCATCCGAATACGTTAACCCGTCAATTATAAAAGAAACCCCAAGTTAAAAAACTCCTTACGCGAGTCTTTTGATCTATTTTTATTACCATATTGAACATAGTAATAATAAACTGATATATTAAGGGAACGTATATTACGGCGGATTATACAGATAAATTTGTTAAAACAGAGTCTTATCTGTTAGATTACAAATATATATACCTTAAAGGTAGGTCGAAGGTTTTCGAAAAGGCGATGGAGGCGGGATCGCCCCGGGTCCAGCCCATGCTCGGATCGTTATTTGAAATAACGCCGAGAGATTTTAATACGTCGAAACCGGTAACACTGCCGTGGACCCAACCCGCATTAAATCCGTTAACCTTATTAATATATAGTAATTGTTTTATTTTCGATTCGGATACCTTAATGGAATTATAAAATTAGGGAATAGCGAATTACCCGTTATATGAGGTTTACTTATTAGCGGTTTATAAGGATGCTAAACGTTTTCAAATTGAAATAATATAATCGGTATAAATTTCAGATTATAGGATTAATCCGCGGGGCATGTTACGTTACCGTAACCGCTTATAACTACCGAGTTAAAAACCATTTACGACGACAATCTTATAATAAACCGACGATTTGCTTATTATAAGTTATCTGAGCAAAAATATTTTTTATCCTTTTTTAAACGCCACTAACATTAAACAAGGATGATCGTTAATATTCGACTCCCATCTTAAATATATACGTAATATATTAAAGACGAAACCTCGTTGTACATTACTATAAAACTTTTCAACCACTTTTTATACCAAATCGGTATGAAATATATATTTTCGTCGAATTTATAATTGACTTACTAATTATTAAGGGCGACATTTTAAATTTGATATTTATTACGAATTGCTTTTTTCAATTTATCTAATTCGAAGTTATATAATTTATAATTTCCGATACATATACGAAATATTTTCGGGATATATAATAAATATTTTATAGATTTTCGGCTTTTGTTATTAGTAACCGCAGTTCGAATTAAGTTAAAGTATTTCAAACGACCTTATATCTTTTGATAAAAGTTAAACAACTTTTATTTATGACGTACCACCTATAAATAAATAATTATACTAAATATATAGATTAAAAAGTTTAAAGGTATTTACGTGTCGTCGTCAACTTTTCGTAATACGATTGGGCTTTACATTAACCCGTTTATTGATTTACGTTAAATAACAAAAAGTTGACGGTTACCGGGTTTAATGTGAACTGTTTGATAAATATGCATAAAATATCACCTATTCCGAAGTTAAAGGGTAATACAAAGTCTTTAATCAATCCGATAAGGCGAGCTGTTACGTTTTTAATACACTTACGTAAAGGTATAGAGCTAATCTAAACGACGATAATATATATTTAATAATAACTGAAAAGGACAGAAAATCGATGACAACGTCCGGCGAAATGGTATAAGGTAAAATATTGGGTTTAGTTAAGTCTACGTAATATTAAAACCAACCGCCTAAGTAAAAAGCTTAATTAATTTTATAATTAATATTAAGTTGTCGAAGTTTCAAACTTATTTCATATCGTTTCAAATATTATTAATCAATATGTTACAATGTATGTAAACTTAATTTAACTGACGGTTTCGGACCCTTTTTTCTCTTAAGTTTTATCCGATATTCGCCTTGAATTAGTTTTAGTTGTAAACAATATAAAAAGGAGTATATATGAGGAATTTAAAGTTTAAGAAATTTTTGCGGTAAAAACAGGGAGAAACGGGATTCGTTCTATATTAATTGAATAAAAAGGTTATAATGAATCGGAATGAAAATTATTGGAACATTGCTAATATATTACAACTTTCGAAAAATTCAAGGCGAAATAAAGGGATATTCGGGTTTATAATAACCTGGTATTTCGACATCGACATGGAACTTATACTAAGTTATTCACGCGAATTAAATTACCTATACCTTGATAATGATATAACATTTATAAAAGAGGGCATAATTTATCATTAATTATATTACGATATAATGAATAAAGCCTGGTATATATTACCCGACTTTCTCGGATAAATATCCAACTGTAAGGCGACTTTTACTACAATTTATTAGAAAATGATTTATTCATTATTATTCTTTTTATTGAGGTTTAACTAATAATGGCGTTGTCAATGTTAAAGGCCTTGTTATAACTAGCTCCGGATATTAAAAGACGCCGGTAGGGGAAAACGGCGAGGGACGTAATGAGCGTTAGTAGACGCCGATAAAGTGAGTTAGTAAAAGGTGGGGCAGGCGCGGGCCGATGTCGAGGATAGCGGATAACGTTAGGAGGAACGAACGTTGGGGGAAGCTAATAATAACGGCTAACGAAAAGCGGGGCAAGGGGTAGGGCGATAAAAACGACCTTTTAAGCGGATTACTAAAGATTATAACATATTAATTTAGACCCGGGCGACGCTATCGGCTCGAGTACGATCCTTCGCCCGTTTGCGGTTAACCTGATTAGCTCGTTTTTAACTAAGGTTAATAAATAAAATACAGGTGAAATCGGGGTTTGTATAATTAGACCCAAGATATTATTCGTTACATTTTGTAAACTGTAACTTATATTACTTATAAAGGATATAGTTTACGTAGTTATATTGTTTTAACTATGTGAATTAAAACCACGAAAGGATATACGACGGGCGTTAAGAGGGGCTAGCGTAAAAACGTTACGCATTAATGTATAATTAGCCGAAAAGATTTTATCTAGATAAATAAACGATATTATTAAGAGTGACGAAAAAGTTTTAGGGGAAAATGAACCCGGGAAAGGGGGGCGACAAGAACGTATAGTGAAAGGGGTAACGGCTTATATTGTCAGTACAGTAAGAACTTTTTATATCCCAGTAATATTACGGAGTCGGACGAACTAATTAACTGATTTTAAAAAACAAGTTTAAAAATTGGCCGGTAACCCAGGATATTTCCTTACAATTTACGAATGTAGGATAAAATATAACTTTTAACTTCGGTAATAATAATTAATTAACATAAGAAAGCGTGTAAACAGGGTAAAGCCATACATAGACTTATTTTTTAAAATATATTATAAAAAGGGGGTAGATCGCGATTGGATTTTTTATAAGGTTAATTTATAAGTTGACCTTATTATAAGTTTTTCGATATTTACAATAACCTTATATTTAATAAACTCGAATATAAATAAAAGGAATACAGAAATTATAAAGTTGGTTAATATATAATATACAGGCGTTTTTAACTTGTAAAAGGGGAAATTCACTTCTATTCTTATTACTATTAAAGATAAATAGGTCATTTATAACGCGAAAATATTATAAAAGGTAATTAACAGTAAGGTATTTGTATATAATAAGGTAACGTATTTTACGAAACTATTAATTATTGTTATTCAAAGTGTCGGCGACGGTATGACTTATTTTATTTTTATTATATACCTTAGTTATAAAGACAAAAAAGGGAAAAAGAGTTACGAAATATAGGTGGGAAATTGTACTTCAAATTTAAAGGTTAATAGTGAAATTATTACAAAAAAAGATAAAATAACGAAGTAAAGACAACGATATAAAAGGGGGAAAAACGAAGTTTTCAAGGTTATGGGAGAATTCGTATTTATAAATACTAGTAAACCGGATTTGATAAGGGTTACATATTATATAAGGCGTATTATACGATATAAACGGCAAAACCGATATATTATATAACGCGTCCAAAAATATGTTATACGGTATCTGCGATTAAAAAAAATTATACGATAAGCTAAAAAACGCGTTATATGGCATCGGCAGCCTAAGGTTAAACCGGCTAATACGTTATACGGCGTTAGTTACTTAGGGTTAAACTAGCTAATACGTTAAACGGTACGTTAAGGGCGCGTTATACGACGCAGGCGGTTTAAGGTTAAATCGATCGATACGTTATACAGCATATTAAACGTTACGTTACCGGTTCGCGTCCGGCTCGCGTACTAAGCGAGCGAGGCCCACGCCCCACGTTTAACCAACAGGACATCGTAACCCTTACAATATCCGGGGGAAAAAGAGGTATATAATATATTTAGTCCATTAGCTATTAATTTTATAAATTACGTAATTATGTACGTAATGGGATTAGTAATACCCGATTCAAGCCTAGTTCAGGCGTGGACCAAACGTAGTCTGTGTACGGTACGTGTAAAGGTACGTAACGGGCTGAGCACTGGCTATGCCTATAGTTCCTGCACGATGAGCTACGGTAACCTCTTTTGGTCTTCCGCTGTACCTCAATAGTAAACTTCATTTGGCACCTACTTGGTTTACCATTGTAGGTTGGACTATGATACAGTTAAAACTAAACTGAAGGCAAATATTAATAGGCGTAATATTTATATACCAGATAAGATTATGAAAGGGTAGGCGGAAACTTTTTTCAAATTTAAATAAATTAAGAACTTTCTTCAAAATCTTCGACCTTAAAACCTACAAAAAAAGACAAGGGCGTTGACGATTTTTAACGCTCTTACATACATTTTGGAAAACTACCCATGAACCCTTAGTTGAATTAAACCTCTTTACACACCGACTAAAAAAAAACCTATTAATATACTCGGAAACCTGGTACCGATATTCGATAACACGGAATACGCCTTTAGCTGCGGTAAAGTTCGTAAAACAACAGTTGTCAACGATATAGGAAAAATTAACTTTAACGTTATATACCGGTTAATTAAGTAAAATCGTTAAGCTCTTTGATACTCCTCTTACGGCCAACTCCCTTTTACCTTTCAAACCTTCCCATAAAATCATTAAGTCTTCTTTCAAAATCGTTCAATTCCTTAGAATGAGTTTTTTAACCATAGGTACGCCAAGACGCGCCAGCTAAACACAAAATTTACCACAGGACTTTAACTCTTAAGCCATACGACTAACAACTACCCCCACCACCGTGGTTTTAAAGCACTAGGAAACATTATTGACGATTAGGACGATTATCGTAATTTTTCTCCCAAACTAAGCAAAATAGTTAACATTAATTATAAGCTCGTTACGAATATTTCAAAGATATATGACGATTTAGAAAAGTATAACAGTAAACCATGTAACCTATTAAACACGAAAAAAATGTCTTTCTTTAATATCTGTAAGTAAACGGAAGTTCTTTTTTCTGGTTTTCATTTGTTATTCCCTGAAATCTTTACCAATACACCAAAATTACAACTTAACCTTCCTAACGAAAGTAAAATCGTTCAAAAGATTTACGATGGCATAAAAATCAATATTAAATACGACGTTCACTTTACGTAATACTATATAACTTAGGCCATGACAAGGAGAACAATGATAATGGTTAAAATAAATAGAACGAAATTCCGATAAATATTTTTAATCCAATGGTAAATAAGTTAATATTCAATTCATAGGTAATAGGTAAATCTTATGTCAACGAAATCACGTTGCGCGAGAAAGTATAGGCAGTAGTTACGAGCGTTGGAAATTTTTAATACGCTTAATAACGCCCAAATACCACCTGTAAAGGCTTTTCCAGCCAGTTACAGTTCTCGTTTACGATTACAATGATCCGTACGCCGAATTAGCCAGATATATACCCCAAAGTTAATAATTTTCGCGATTGAGATTAAAAAAACCACGTAACACCATATTATATTAATTTCAAATACAGGTGGCCTTGTCGTCCAAAATCTGGTACAAGGTCTCTAGTTTAAAGTTTATAACTATATGAATATGAGAAACTCAGGCAAAACTTAAACGAACCTTTCAACTGAAAAATTCATTGTCGTAATAGTAATAAAAGGTATTAGATTGGTAGTAGATCCGGTTGTAAGTCAACTCGTTACCCTTTAATTAATCGTTGTAGATAACAGGTAACATATTATAGTTATTACCCCATTGTGTCCGAGGAAATTTACCTGGGTTATATAGGAAATTACGAAGGTAAAATGGTTATTAACGATAAAGATATGCCTAAACAAAGTACGTAATATAAAAATACTATTCCTAATGCGGCCCAGTAGCTAGCCGACTACGTTTTTTTATACCGTTGAAAAGGGAAAGACATTTACCTTTGCCCTGATCAAGCCACGAACCCTTTAAATACTTTTAAACTTCGCGATCATTATGAGAATTACGTGTTTTAAGGTATTATGCCAAATATAGGAGTAGCAAGTTACTCAACAGAAGGCTATTTTTAATACATAGCATTTCAAAACGAAAATATTAATATCACGGAAATTAAAAGTTAAGGTATTAGTAAGGTTAAAATTAATTTCGGTCCGGGGGAATAATTATCGTTACTGAAAACAACAAGCATTTCAACCATTGTTAGCCGATCATGTTTCATATCTTAAAGTCCACTAATTCATTTCTTCTATACCTGAAATATATCAATATCCCTGGCGTCAATGTCGACATCAACACTGAGGAACTGGTGAAAAACAGATAAAGGTTTTTTCTCGCCTCATAATAAAAACATCTTTTGTTTTACCTTCAAATCATAAAGGTAATAATGCTTAACCTAACGAAATTTAAAACAATTTAATCACACCAGCGTTTTAATTATCTAGCCGTCGACAAGCTCTATGAAATCTTTAAATCCGCAAGGTTTAGAAATAGGGAATACTTTGCTTTAGAAGCTATTGAAAAGTTTTACCACTTTTTCCAAACGTATGCTTGACCCCCCCTGGAAATTAAAGTTTACATCGAAAAACGACAAGAATTTCAATGAAAAGATTTTGTTAATATGTTCTAATTAGATAATAGGCCTGTTTTTTACGCTATTAACACCGTAGAATATTTTTATGAAGTCGATTCCTTAAGTTCCCATCAGTTAAAAATATATAGGAAACGTTAAAGATATTGTGAATTGACATGTATTTAGGCTTACTTGACGTCGTTGTTTTCTATACCCGTATTAACTTGATGGCGACGGAATCTTAAACAGATATTGAAAAAATAGGAATTAAGTGTAAATAGGCACCTATTGAGGTTTACTAAAGTATTAAAAATGTCGAAAATGCATATGAATTACTTTGCAAAACGTAAGATATTTTTAGGTTGTAAATTAGAAACTTTATGAATGAGTAAACATTCTTTTAAATAGCGGTAAAAGGCTTGAATAATATTATGGACTTCAATAGCTTAGTATCAATATTATTAGTTTATAAAACATATCTTCGGTCGATAGGTGAATTTTCACTATTAATAAGTACTTAAAGGAGGGATGTAACGTACAGCAAAGCCTTTAAAGAACTACAAAAGGAATTGGTATGGCATTAAGTCAATAATACCTTTAATATCAGAAACAGCCCTACGACGATCAATGTATTTACTTTTCTGTTGTAAAGTAGAGTTCTCTTACAACGAGAGATAGGTAAATTGGATAACCCATTTATGGTTTTAAGTATCGCTAACCATGAATTAGTTGTTGAAACCATCGACAGTTTAACGACGTTTCGTACAATTTAGGTCGAACCTTATATTAGAGCGATTGAAAATAACGATAATGATAACGAATTCTCAGTTAAGCCAATCAACTAATATAACCCCCTCCTCCCGTAATCGATAAATAGATAAAACGTCAATAACGTAGCCGGCTACCAAAAAAGAGAAACGTAAAGGATAACGAATATACACCTGGTTTAATTTGATTTTTTCTTAGATTGAAGAAAAAGAGAAAAATGATTAAGACTTAGATATAAAGCTCTGGGTTCAATACGTTATCAAAAACTTTAATAAACCTTGTAAGAAAAGTTATAGACTTGAGATTAATAAAATCTTGATTCGATGAGTTATACAATTTGTATCTAAACATAATTTCAGTTTCTAAGACCCAAATGTTACGATTTTTCAGTAGAGTATTATCTATGAAGTCAAAGGTATAACTACGGGATAGTCATACAAAAAGAGACAGATAATTACTTAATGATTCAATAATGAAGACGAAAACTATATTTTTACGTGATCGCGAACGTTTCAGAAATAAATCACCTAACACTAAGTGGTTGTTTTAGTAATAAATCTGCTAGCCGAAACTAATAGAAAGTTTAACTTTGATAATAGTAATATATTTTAATCTTACACGTAATTCACGACTAATTTATAAAGGATCATTCTATTTGAATTACCGTAAAATCTACGTAATAAATACCTTTCGTGGACAATTATACGATATATTAAGTCATTGTACAACCTATCTAAAATATGAGTTCATCAGTTTTTCATCTACCAATTACACTTCAAATCAAATTTAGGCATAAAATATTTAATTTGAGATCCGTATTTACCAATTAGTTAAAGTTAACATAAGGATTTTGGTTCAATAAATATATTAATTGACAATACCCTTTTTGTTGGAATTGTCTATTTTGTGGTATCGAAATATCAAACGATTAAGGATTTAAAGTTTTGGGATTGCAAGTTGATTACAACTTCAACAGATGGTTAATACCTACAATTTAATATATCATCAATCCACAAGTATATTGTTAACGATAGTAATACTTACAGTAGTTTCCGATAAAATGGTTTAGACGCTAACTTATTAATAATTCACAAAATTCATTTAATTAGAGCTTAGAAGTATCCGAAGCAACACGCATGTTACAATTATGTCGCTACCTTATAACAACCGGTGGCATCATACGACCTATAGATTACGGTATAAATATAGAACTTAACAAATGAAGACTTGAAACGATTAAGAGGCTGGAGTAACAAATAAGCAATTTAGACTTGAGGATTAAAATGGTCACAATGAATCTATCAAATTCCAAATTAATACTCATTACAAACGGTTCTTTCACGAACAACATAGACTTATCGTTACAGATAGGATTCCTTATAACGTTCGTTAATGAAGATAGGTTCGAGATGAAATAATTCAACATTACCTGAAATCTAATTTATTAAACCTGCGTTAAGTACAAAATAATCACCTGAAACATACTAGTTTTAGAGGTTTACGTTATAATAACTGGCTTCAATGTAACTATAACGATATAAAAAAAAACCCTTGATATTGTTACCAAGCAACTGAGAATTTCTTTCATTCCCATAGTAATTTATACTGACACGAGAATTTTATTTAAATTCTTCTCGAAATTCAGAGCTACCAGCGACAAATACGTTTAATAATGGATATAATGACATTTTGTAAAGCCTACGAAGGCAAATAGACTAAGGGATTCCGATAAATTAATGAGAAGAATATTTCTACCGATAAATTAATGACAAAGATATTTCTACAGATGTTATAACGAAATCATTACCAAACAAAGTATTTTAATTTTTTTTTGTATAATGATAGGCTAATAATACGTATTGAAAGCTACGTTAACGGGCCACCTAATAAGGTAAAATCATATATTATCGAATAGGGGTGCCTCGGCAAATGAAAGAAATGCTAGGGCAATAAAGCTAGCGATTCAATTAACTGGCACGGTTTATTAGCACGATTAAGTTGGAGTTTTACATTGGTTTGTAGCGAAAAATTTGTTTGTGGAAATTGATAAAGTCGGAACTGGGTACCGTGGAGCAAATGGAGGTAATTGAGGTTAATTTGGCTATGAAATTGGCAGGGGTTTGACCAGTCAATGAATAAGTAATTTCGTGGTAACTAAAAACGATTGGTGTATCACACCGGCGTGCGCGCACAAAACACAAAGCCGCTAGTGTTGGAATGATAGTAATTATAGTGCAGTAAGTCAACTTTAATTACAGTAAAGTGGATTATACTGACTGCAAGTTGAGTGTATTGTTTTATGGGTTTGGTGTATTAATTGCAAGTCAAATACAGTATGCACCCACTTCACACTAGGGCACGGGCCAAGCAATTGGCCATACAAATTACTGTGCAGACTGGCTAGCGGTCTGCCAAACCTAAAACAATACATCTACCACTTCACCAATGCAATACTACTTTTACTTCGACCACGTCTCGAATAGACAACGTTGCAACGTCTAAAATCCTACCAACAGACTAAATATATGTTGCGTGTAGCTGTGGAAACCAGCTCTTCTTTTAGTTTACCTGTTGATTCACATAATATTATGTTCCAAACTAGTAACATAAGACTTTTGTTGTAGGTGGTAATCTTATAGATTTTGACTTCTTCAATCTTGATTTTAACTAGTGCCTCTACTATAATGAGTTAACTACTTGAGAGATATGTGTATTATACGTATCGGTAATTGAAACTATAACATTCGGCTTATTATTATCTTATAACCTTTATTTTGTTGTTTTCTATAACCGGGTTTGCGGTTACAAGAGTAATCGTATTGTTAGCCGTAACAATTGTAGCTATGTTGATGCGAGCGTTTTCGTCGGTATCGTGATGAGAATTTACGGTAGTAGAAACTACTTACTTTATAGTATATGTTAATTTTAATGAATGTTTCATAACTCACTAAGTACCCGCGTTTTATACAATATTAATCTCTATTATTGATTATTGCCTTGTGTTTGTATCGAAGTGTTAAATATTTATTTCGTTTCCTTCATGAACAAAAGGATAAAACATTCATTAATATGTTATTAAATATTAGTTTCGTTATTTTCGGTAGGGTCTATTAGATAAAAACACAATATATAAATAATATTACGTATAACTGTTCATTGAAGATACTTAATATATTGAAAATTATTGATAGTAATACTTTTAATTAATATAGACGAATCATTTCAATTACGGGTAGTAAATCATAAATGAGTATTGATTCAATGTATTATATGCTCCGTATATATTTAATTTATAGTTATTACAGGTTTAGTAGATTTTGGTTATACGGTATATATTTTGAATAATATTTTTATTTGATACCTAAATTACGTTATATATCCTTTACTTATATTATATCCGTTGTATTTAGTTGACGTTTGGATTATAAATACTTTTTCAAAGTTTATATTATCTCATTCATTCTGGATAACATAATGAAAAGTTGTTTTTATTAATCTGATTTTTTATCCACCCTTGATTTTCGGCCCCTATAGTTATTATTATATTACGGTAGATATTATTATATATAACTATACTTATTATACGTAGGGACCACCTTGTAGGTCACATGCCAGTGCATCACTCTACAAGGTGCACTCCTGCAGAGTACATGATAACGTATCACGCTGCAGGCTGCACTCTTGCAGAGTACATGGTAACGTGTCACGTTGAAGGTTGCACTCTTACAGAGTGCATTATGCGTGGCGCGGTTTAGAATAGACGTTGGCAAAGTATATGGTAAAGTGCTACGTTTTGGATAAAAGCTTATAAGCTTTTACATGAGGCGTATACTCTCCAGATACCCTTTTTCCATTCATCTTTATCTTTTTTGACTATTATAAGTAAATACTATTTTTTACGATTACTTTTTTACTATATTAACGTATGAAGATATTACAGATAAAAATTAATCACCGAATCGGTCGATTATAAATAACTCAATGAAAAAGAGATAAACTTAAGTTAGATATCTATAATTAGATGTTATAACGGTCCTAATTATTTGTACTTGAATATGATGTTTTTATACAACTTATACGGAAATATACAAAATTTATAAAAGTAAAGTGTTTAACAAAATAACTTCAATACAATATTATTAACCCGGTTAGTACTCCATTACTAAAAGCTCCGTTACGTTACCATTTACTTTATTCGCGTTTCATTACGTATTAGGCTATGTAAACCAAAACTACCATGTTTCGAAACATTTAGTTAGGACTTATCCGACCTAAATACATCATTTAAACCATTTATACACCTCGGAAGCGGTTGTAACATAATATCCAAACCTTTTACGAATCTTCAAAGCGGTTAAAACAAAGAAACCAAATTGTTTACAAACTTAAAAATCGGTCAATATATAAATTTCGTTTTATATACTTTAGTAACGGTTAAAACGAATAATTTAAACCCATTATATACTTTAGGAACGGACGAAATAAAATATCAAAATCGCTTTTATACTGTTTAAACTGCTAAAACTTAATATTGAACTTGATTTTCATATTATATTACTATTTTCATTTACTATTCGTATGGTTTTTTTACATTTTCATTTTTGAATTTAAGCTTTATATTGATTGAAAGCTTTCTTACGCTTTTATAGCTCAATACAAAGTATTTCTGGTTAAATTTAATATAAATATAGATTTTCTTCCTTAGTATAACGTTTTTCGGAAACACAATTCAAAGTTCATAAATTTAGGTTTATATAATAACAAAATCAAGCCGTTAATAAGTAACTTCAACTATTCATATACAAATATATAAGTTATTTATATTATTTATTAGTATTAGTATATAAATATTTCATTTATTACATTTTTAAACTTTGATTTACTTCATAAGTTTAAGAACGGTTTTAAATTTCTTTTTATAAATATCGTGTACGGTAGATACTTCAGTTTCGAGGATATTGCGAACATAATAACGAAACGGAGAAATTAATATATCTAGTGGAAAATAAAGTTATAGTAGGGATGTATTATTTGGTATAAGTTAACTTTCAAAAATACCGCATTAGGAGTGTAATAGAGGGTTTATCTTGAAAAGTCATTAGTTAAGAATTTTACGTTTTTAAATTTAAAAGATAATAGGAACGAAAAATTCTTTATATATTCATGAAAAAGTGTTATAAGGCCTAACCGGTATTCGAATCACAAAAAAAAGGAAGGTTCCCTTTAAAGGAAAAAAGGAGAGCTGGATATAGAATACGCTATTTAACTTTAAAAAAAGGAGGGCCTGGATAAATGATCCGGGTTGCGCCCTTTAGAAAAGAAAGGGTTAGAAGCGTATTCCGATACGCAACGTTGGAAAATAAAGTGTAAAAAAAGTAATTAAGGCTGTACTTTTAAGAGAAAAAAAGGTACGGATACGCCACCTAATTCGTGGTATTAAAAGAATAAAGGGTTAAACGCATATTTTAACACGCGTCTTTAAAAAAGGGGAAGAGATAAGAGTAACATTTGATATTCGACTTTAGGAAAAGAAGGGGAAACCAATTACTTTATTCGGGTCGCGCCTTTAAAGGAAAGGAGGCCTGTAAACAGTATTAGCAACTCGACCTAAGAGAAGAAAAATCTTGAAAATAAAAAGGTTTAGATAGATAATTTGGACCCTACTTTTAAAATAAGGGAGAGCCAGATATACCATTTAAGCCGTGGCCTTGAAAAAAGGAAGGTTCCTTTTAAGGAAAAAAGGGTTCGGATAAGCTTTTCAAACCGTAGCATTAAATAGGGGAAGGGGTATGAATATTATTAAAATCGTAGCTTTGAAAAGGAGGAAAAACCTGATACGTTATTTAGGCCGCGTCTGTAGGAAACGGAAGGGCTAAACAAGTATTCCGGAACGCGCTCCTTCAGAAAAAGGGAGGACCGGTTATGAATTCCAGGCCGTACCTTTAGAAAGAAGACGGCCTAAATACGTTATTAATGTCGCGTCTTTAAAAAGAGGAATAACTAGATATTTTACACGTAAACTGACCCTTATTTTCAAATAGGGAAAGTGTCGTAATAGAGTTTCGAAATACGACTTCATGAAAAAAAGGGGTTACAATCGAATAGGCGTTCTGGATATCGTGTTAAAAACGCCACTACAAAAGTAAAACGTTTCAACAAACAATTTAAAAGCGCTTCATTTAACGTAAGACGCTCCAAATAACATGTTAAAAACGCTCATAAGAAGACAAAGAGTATAGAAATACATATTAATATCCCTTTTACTGAAGTAAAATGTTTTGAATTGTATATTCTGAAGTTAAACAGTGCTTTTAATATCTACACCATCAATAACTAAACGAGGAATGTTACGTAACTAAAACCACAACGCCTTTATGATACTAATTGAAAATAGTCAACAACATATATTATATATTACTATCGTTATTTAATGACTAATAAAAAGTTTCAACAAATTGTAATATTAATATTAAATTACGGATACCAGCTATATTATAACTAAACCATCATTATTAAATTATATATACGAATCGTATTGAAACCGAATATATATGTATATAAATATCATTAGATTTTACAATAATTAATATACTTAGAGACCATCCTATACGTCATATGGAAATATATTACGTTGTAAGGTGTATTCTTGTAAAATATATAATAACGTGTTACGCTATAGGATACACTTTTGTAGAGTGTATAATAACGTATCATATTATAAGTTACACTTCTATAAAGTGTATTATAGGTCGTTCGGTTTCAATAGGATATTGAAAAAGTTTATGGTAGAGTTCCACGCTGTAAGTAAAAGCTTATAAGTTTTTATCTGAGGCGTATACTCTCCAGATACCTCCTCTCTTATCTATCTTCATCTTATTTTACTATTACAATTTAAAACCAACCTTTACGAGTACTATTCTATTACGTTAACTTATAGAGACCTTACTTACATGTAGATATTATTATATATCACTATAGTTAGTATATGTAGGGATCACCTTATAGGTTATATGGCAGTGCATCACGCTGTAAGGTGCACTCCTGCAGAGTGTATGATAACGTATCACGTTACAGACTGCACTTTTACAGGGTGTATGATAACGTGTTAAGTTGCATTTTACACTTTTACAGAGTATATTATGCGTGGCGCGGTCTAAAAGGGACGTTGGAAAAACGTACGGTAAAGTGTCACGCTTTGGGTGGAAGCTTATAAGCTTTTATCTAAGGCTTATACTCTCCGGATACCTTTTCTTTTATTCATCATTACTTTATCACATTATTACAATTGGATAACAATTTTAACAATAACTTTTCTATTAAGTTAACGTATAAAAACCTTGTCGACACTAATCAGTAGCTAACTCGGTCGACCATAAATAAACCAAGAAAAATAAAACCCTATATTAAATATATATTACGGAATATTATAGCGGTTTGAACTTTTAACATTTTAATATTACATTTTAATTGAGATCATATGAAAATATACAAAGATTGTAAAAGTAAAGTGACTTTAAAAAGAATAATTTGAATACGATATTCTTAACCTAGTTGGTATTTTTTTTATTGAAAGCCCTGTTACGTTACTATTAACCCGCTTTGCGTTTTAATATATCCGGGAATTTTTTAAAAAAAACACTTCATTACGTATTAAGCTACGTGAGCTAAAATATTAAGTTTTGAAAACCTTCGTTAGGACTTATCTAATATTAATATAATATTCAAATCGCTTACATTTTCCTGCAACGGCTAAGACGTAATACCTAAATCGCTTACAAATATTAAAAACGATTAAGATACAGTAATCGAACCTCTTACAAATTTCGAAAACGGTTAAGGTATAAATTTTATCTCGTATATGTTAATAACGGCTGGGATGAAGGATCTAAATCGCTTATACATTTTGAAAGAGACTATAATAAAGTATATAGATCACTTATACACTTTGAAAGCGGTTTAAACTTAATATTTAAACCGATTTTGATATTGTATTAATATTTAAATTCACTATTTGTAAAGATTTTCGTATTCTCATTATTTAGATTTTAATTTCATGATGATTGAACTTCTTTTCGATCTTATATAAGTTAATATAATGTATCTACAACTAAAGTTCACTTAAATATAGATTTTGTATTCGAATACAACGTTTTTAGGGAGATAGGTTTAAAGCCTATTAATTTAAGATTATGAAATAAAGAAATCAAGGCGTTAATACAAAATTTTGACCCTTTACGTACGAATATATGCATTATTTATATTATTCATAAGAATTTTCATATAAGTATTCGGGATATTTCTTTTTAAAGTTTCAATTTACTTGATAATTTTAATGATGAATTTTTAGGGTGGATTTTATAAATATAGTGTATAGTAAACAACTCGATTTCGAGGATATTACGTACGCAATTACGAAACGGAAGAATCAATATACCCGGTGGCAAACATAGTCGTATTACAAAAATATTATTTACTATAAGCTAATTTTACAAAGTCCTATATTAGGAGGGTAATAAGGGGTTGGACTTTAAAAGTTATAATTTATTTAGTTTCAATTTTCGGATTTCAATGATAAAAAGGCCGAAATAATTTTCACATCCTTATTTAAGAGTATTACAAGGTTTAACCGGTATTCGAGTTATTAAAAATAAAAAAGTTCCCCTTTAAGGGAAAAAAAGATGGCTGGATACGGAATACACCATTTAACTTTTTTCGAAAAGGCCTGAATAAATCAACCGGATCGCGCCCTTTAAAAGAGGAAGGTTCAGACGTGTATTCCGACACGCAACTTTAGGAGAAGGAAGAGTAAAAAAGGCAGTCAGGGCCGTACCTTTAAAAAAAGGAAGGCACGAATACTCTACCTAGTTCGCGGCATTAAAAAAAAGAAAAAGCTAAAAGCGTATTTTAATACGATTTTTGAAAAGGGGGAAGTGCTAAAAGTAATATTTAATACTCGGATTTATGAAGAAAAACAGAGGCTGGTTACTTTATTTAGGCAGCGTCTTTGAAAGAAAGAAAGCCCAGGAACGATATTAATGACTCGTCTTTAAAAGAGAAAATATATTTAAAATAAAGAAGGTTTATATAAACAATCCGGGCCGCGTCTTTAAAAGTATGGAGATTCCGATATACTATTCAAGCCGCAGCTTTAAAAGAAAGAAGGTCCTCTTTAAGGGAGAAATGGGCCGGATAAATTTTCTAAGCCATAGCACCAAAAAAGGGATGGCTGGGTACGAAGTCCGGGTCCTACCTTGAGAAAAAAGACGAATAACAAGATGCTTTATACGTAAATTAGCCTTTGTTTTTAAGGAGAAAAAGTGCCGTAATAACGTTTCGGAACGCAACTTCGGGAACAAGAGGGGTTATGATAGGATATGCGTTCTGGATATCGCGTTAAAAACGACTTTACGAAAGTAAAACGTTTCGGCAAACGTTTTAAAAACGTTTTTATTAACGTTAAACGTTTCAAATATCGTATTGAAGGCGCTTCTACGAAGATAAAACGTACAGGAATAGGTATTAACACCGCTTTTATCTATATAAAACGCTCTAAATTACATATATAGAATGTAGGCTATATTTTAAACAGTTATCATTATCAATAACGAAACGAAAAATGTTACATAACTTAAATCACGACGCCTTTGTAATACTAATAAAAGGAACAGAAAAATCTTACATCGATGGTATATATTAATATCTTTATTCAATGACTAATCAAAAGCTCCAATAAATTATGTGTTAATTGTTATATTACGGGTACGAATTGTATCATTACTAAACTGTTATTATTGAATTATAGATACGAACCGTATTAAAATAAGATTACATATATACATATTAATATATATTACTACAGTTAGTATATGTAGGGATTACCTTATAGGCTATATATTAGTATATAATGCTGCAAGGTGTATTCCTATAGAGTGTATAATAACGTGTTACGTTGCATATTACACTTTTGCAGAGTGCATGATAACGTGTCACGTTGCAGGTTGCACTCTTACAGAGTACATTATGCGTAGCGCAGTCTAAAAAAGACGTTGGTAAAGTGCGTGGTAAAGTCTCACGCTCTGGATAAAGGCTTATAAGCTTTTATCTAAGGCGTGCACGCTTCAGATGCCTCTTCTCCCATCTATCTTCATCTTGTCTTACTACTACAATTCAATACCAATCGTTACGATTACTCTTCTACTAAATTAACATATGGAGACCTTACCGACAATTATGTTGGCATTAATTGGTTAGTTAAAACTTTCGAGTTTTACTTTCATTATTACCCAATGATTCATTCACTGAAAACAATTTTGTTGGCAGTAACTATTTGATTTCATTGACATTGAATGCAAGAATTGGAAAATATAAATCTTGTATGAGATTGTGAAGCAAAACATATCAAGTTTAAATTGAACAAAACTGTTGCTACGATGAAGAATATACGATATGGTTAACATTAAAGAAATTATGATTCAAATATAGGGTGATCAAAATTTTCTCAGCTACTTTAGTTACTAATTATAAACCATCTTAGAAATATTACAAGGTTTTATAATACTGGTAAATTTATACATGATATCAAAATTTGTAGGTATAATATAAATGGTATTTAAAACAATTTTCTAAAGTTTTAATATCCGTTCAAAAACTTATGGTATCGATATTAAGCTTTTTTTTGGGATGATATTGAGACAATTATTAGCTATATAGTGAAAAGAATAAACTTCATGAATCTAACCACTTTTTATCGATAGGATTACTTTGAAGATATACATAGAATCAAAATATACATGTTTTACCACTTTTTAAATCGTTAACTATTAGTTTGATAATAGTGAGATTAAGCCCTGATATTATAACCAACTTCAATAAATACAAAAGAATGACGCCTTTTGACTTTCATATGGAATATATTTAAACATATGATTTAAATATTATTGTATCCGTTTATAATCCAACCGGAAAATCCAGGTTTATTTGATTTACTCCTTTTAAATTGAATGCGTTCTTACTTGTTTAATAGTTGATAACTTTTGGTTATTTTCCACCGATAGTTTGAATACCGCGTTGCTGTTAACTTTCCTTTTTTTTTAAGAAAAAAAATGATTCTATTCAAAACATCACGCTACGCACAAATTTCAAAAAAATATCAAAATAATTCATACTGTTGGTAGGTCTTCCTGTTAATGTAAGCCTTTATTTTTACAATATAGTCGATTCGAATATCTGTGGTCGAAGTAACTGGTGCTTCATTGAAAGTGGTGATGTGTTTATTCTAAGTTTGGCAGACCGCTAGCCGGTCTGCACGCTAATTTGTATGGCCAACTGCTTTGGCCCGTGCCCCACATTGAAATGGGCACCTACTGTACTTGACTTACAATCAATACAGTCAATCCCATAACCAATACAGTAAAACTTACAGTCAGTATAGTTGACTTGACTGTATTGTAATTTACCTGCTAAAAATAGCAGTCAATATTACTCCAACATATACTATAAACTTTTTAATTTCTATAAAAGAATAACATCCGTTTGTTTCAAAATAATTTGAAACGTGTTGAATAGTATTTTAAAAACTCATTGAATTGGTAATATTCGTTTTTCTTCTAAAGTTGCTGTCATTTTTTACTTAAATAGGACTACTTAAACGGATATTTCAATATTTACGAGAAATTAAACCGGAAATTTCATCGCTAATGTTAAGTAATAAAAACCGAAATATTGTGAAGAAAATAAATGATGGGCTATTGCATAAAAACTTCCAATACCGTTTATGATCCTTTAAGAGGAGGAAAAAAGAAGGAATTTCTGTGTTACCAATCTTCTTTGATAGAATTGAATATAAGATGTGTGCCAGTAATATAACTAGCTATACAAATAATTAGGGTTATTCCCTGGCCAATTAAGTAGGTATTATCCTGTAATATCACCTCTGACTTCGACTTTGTCGAAGTCAACGATATGAATGTTAATAGTAGCGTCATTAACATTGCCGATGCTAATTTCTTCCACTATAAATACCCCCCTCCCCCCCTATCCTTCAAGCTATACCACATGAGCTTCCTATTTTGATAATATTAAAAATGATCTAGTTAAAAAAACCACCTTTTTTTACTAATCCACTTTTAAGTAACTTCTTATATGTATTATAAGTAGATGAAGCTTTTTTCCCTTAATATAAATAACTTATGATTCAATAGTATATTGATATTTCCTCTATAATAGAATATTTGTATCCAACGTAAACCCTACTAGCGGTTGTAAAAGAAAACTGTTTGAATCAATATATGTTATATAAACTCGTATTAATAAGTCTTATTTCTAAGCGAATTATTACTCTTACCCTACCCAATCATTGTTTATTCCCTTCAATTCTTACAAGTTCAATTTATTATAGATTATCTGAACAACGAATGTAAAATATTCATTTTATGTATATGTTTTGTATGAAAGGAAAACTAAGTATTTGGTAAGTAGTTATATGTAATGAGTTTTTTAAACAAATCTATTAGAATAAAACCACCCGTATCATTCATTCGCTTACCATTGGTTCAAATATTAATACGAGTTACAACCCATATTGTTGGAATAGCGTTCAAGTGCAGTGCGGTCAAATCTTACTGTAATACTTCAGATTAATTGCAGTAGAGTGTCCAATTCACCGTGGGGTACGGACTAAGAAATAGCCTATACAAAGTAGTATACAGACTGGCTAGCGGTCTGCCAAACTTATAAGTAACCATTCACCACCTAACCACGCAATACTACTGTACTTCGACTACGATTAGAATCGACAACATTGCAACCTCTCAAATTCTATTAACAATATCCAATGATTTTAAGGTTAAGCACAGACAAGCTAAATAGAAAAAGAGAAGACTTTTTGCAGTAATTTGCGAGGGTAACATAAAAGGAGGACTTTTGCAAAAAGCCTTTACAAACTATAGCGGTTTCCACAGAAATAGGTAGGGGAGATCTCTATATTGCGGCGGTTTTTACGGTAAATCAAAGGTAGCGACGCATTGCTATCGAAAATACCGAGAAATATTTATTACACGTTTTTTTTAAAAAAAAATCGTTCACATTGACCTCCAAAACTCTTAAAATCAATCGTTACAAAACGATCACCAAGTTACCAAAACCTTTATTTTTGGTAAACAGCTAAATCCCTACGACTATTACTATAATGAAAAATCTCTGAATCTAAGACCGCCTATGCTAAACAATAATTCCACCAACAAACAACCTATAACATATAATACACAACACCAAATTCCACCTCATATACCAATATTTTCCCCTTTCTGAGTTACATAATAGTCAATTAAACACTTTGGTAAATACGTAGAGATGGATATATCAAGCAAAAACATCATAAATCGACAAGTCGCGCCAAACAACCACGTTACACCGCTTTTAAATCTCCAAGTCCCTATCTCACCTGAACTAACATTAAAATGCAAGCAAAAATATTAAAATGTCATTGGAAAACTAAGCGATAAAAATATTAAGGAACTTGGATCCCTTTTTGCCAAATACTGCGATAAAGACCTCTAATTCAAGAACTTCGATACCAATTTAACAGAGAAATACTTTACCAACTTGATCATCCAATTTATACTATATTAAAATCCTAAGGATATAATCAAGTTGTATGGTCTTTTTAAAGTTTTCACGAACATTTCTCTAACTAAATTATTAAAATATCGATTAAACCCGTAAGAATGGTTAAAGGTTAGTTAAAAGCAAATCTTTATAACTATATGATGTTTATTTCAAACAAGATAGCTAACCTATTAAATACCATCTTTAACCTGGCTTAAATATATTAATATTCACAGCATCTTTGAGCATAAGATTGAAAAGCAAAAGGAAAAACTATCATCGACGACCATTACCGCATACGTTTCAAGCGATCAACATATAAACCTTGAATGAGTTAATTATTGAAACTAACATCATGATTCAAATAATTGTTAATTTGCTTGGTAGTTCTACCTTTATCTGTGCTAGGGCGGAAAACGCGTTCGGCAGATGAAGAGTACGTTAAGTATCAGTTACCAACGCAGTATGAAGAATTGACATCGGCGTTATTGAACTATTAATTAAGGAACATCGCTAAGATCGTCGAGGTTTTCCTTAAGGTGAAGATTCGCGTAGCGCGACTGCGTAAAATCCAAATATTTACGCCTATATGCGTGAATCTACTATAGGTCCTACCATATAACTTTATACTTTAGGTCAAAAAACTTGTAATTATCTTTACCACCGCGACTCCAAATACTCAAAACTTCAGTTAATTATAAAAAAAATACTATATACATTTAGGATAACCATGTCAACTTACCTCTTAGGCCGGTCAAAATAATTAATATTAGCTATAAACCTTTTACGAACTTCACCAAAATTTGGTATAACATAAAACGTAGTCATAGGAAATTCCATAATTTTCTTAATACGAAAATCATATCATTTCTTTATATTCATAAGCAAATAAATGTTTAACCTTTCAAATTCCCATTTATTGTTTTCAGAAATCCACATGGATTATATTAAGGATTGTTACCTTACTTTTTTGGTTAAGATATAGATTTTCCGTAGAATTCATAACGGAATTAAAAGTCACTTCGAGTACAATAACCACTTTGCGTAAAACCATGAGAATTGAATTATAATACGGTGGACGAAGATTATAAATAAGAACGAAGAGGACAAAGTACCTATGGATATCTTGAATTAAATACTTGACAAGTTGATGTTATATTGATAAACGATGGGGAAAGTGAATATTAGCGAAGTTACATTTCATGAGTAGGTTCGAGCGGCTATCACTGGCGTCAACGAGTTTAAATACACCTTACAACGTCTAATTTACATATATTAAGACTTTTTCACAGATTTCGAAACTTATTTAAACTTGTAATGATACGTACGTGAAATTTAATTTAAAGGTATTCTCAATTTTACAATTTCCCTAACTAAGATGATAAATATATTTCAATTTTGTATTATATACATAATAAATACAATAGGTACACGTATTTGAAATATGTTTTACAGTATTTAAATTTGAAGTTACATTGGAAATAGTAACGTAGTTGAGGCTTAAATAGATACGGTAACCATAAGTACTATCGTCATAATATTGATAAAAAGTACTATATGTATGGTAATTCCAGGTACTAATTAAGTCGTTACCCCATTACTATACGCTACAAATAACAGATAATGTATTACACCCAATACCCTATTACATTTAAAAGGGAATACCTTAATCGTAACGCAGACTACTAGAGAGAAAACAAGTTACACAGTAAAAAAAAAAAAAACGTTAAGATAACTTATAAAGCATAAAAATTTTACCTTTCAAGCAACCCAATAACGAGCCGACTACACCTTTTTATACCTCATAATAAACTAAAACCCTTACATTAATTGCAATGATAAACCCTCCAACCCTTTATCTACATTGAATATTGCTAATCGTTACGCGAAACGAACGTTGTAAGGAGTTATACCAGATATAGGGGTAATGAAATATTTATTAGCAGAGTATTTGCATTACATCGCATTCTGATGGGAAAATTTTACCTTTACGTGAATTAATCGTCAAAACGTCGACAAATCCAGAGTTGACTTTGACTTACGTGAGGAACTATAGTTATTAGGATTGATGATTATATAAACAATTATTTGACCAATTATTTTCTATATCGTCAAATCCATTACTACATTCCTTTTTTACCTAAAGAATGTAAAGATCCAGAGCATCAATTTTAATATTAAAGTTGATAAACTGGTTATGAAGAACCAGAGATTCCCTTTAGTTTTAAATGGAAATACCTGAAATTTCATCTTTAAGATCTAAATGAAACAGCAATAAAATTAACTGAGTCGGAGATATATGAGTTATATTAACTCTTTAATTATAATATCGTTGACATATTATACACTATCTTTAAATCCACAGGGTATAAAGATGTGTAATATTTCATGTTAAAGACTATTAAAGAATTCGCCGCTATTTTCCAACCCACATCTAAATTCAGAAAAAGTTTGAAGTTAAAACCAAAAACTGCAAAGACGTGGATTATAAAATCATATCTAACGTTTTTCACTTTAATTAAAAACATATTTTTTACGTCGTAAACTCTATAACCTTTCCCTATGGTTTTGAGTTACTTAAGTGATTATCAGCGAAAAATATTTGGAAGTCGTTAAGAATATTGTGGATTAATATGTATTTGAGGCTATCAAACGTTATCGTACACAACTTTGACACTAACTCTACAGCGGCTAAGTTTCAAGCTAATATTAAAATATTATGGATTTCATACAAATAGATACTTATTGAAACATAATGAGGTATCGAAAAGTTTGAAAAGACAGTTACATTACTTCGAAAAGCGTATAAAACTCTATATTTAGCGATTGAACGCTTGACAGATTAGGAGGCACGTTATAAAATAGCGTTAAAGGGCTTAAATAACACTGTAAGCCTCGACAGTTGAGTATCAACGCTGTTAATAATGAAATTATATCATTGTTTAATGAATAAATATTCCATATTATGAAATAACTGAAGGAGTATTACAGAGTATGGTAATATTTTAAAGAAATTAATAAGGTAATATTCTGAACACCAGGTTAACAACGCTTTTGGTACCAAAAACGTTCCTACAACAATTAACATAATAACTTTATCATTTTGAAACGAAGTTGTATTGTAACGAAAACCGAATAAATGGGTTAACTTATTTAAGATCTTAAGCATCACTAAAGTAAGGGTGACTCTTAGAATTACTGAGTGTTTGATAATATTCCATATAACTTAGAACAAACCCTATATTAAGGCGAATACCGATAAATAACTTTGAAATAAGCGAATAAGCTAACATAATCCTTTTCCTCCTGTGATCAATAAGTCGATGAAGAAGAGTAGAAGCAACAAACAACCAAAATGAAGTATTATTAAAGATAAGGATAATAAATATACACAGGGGCGCATTTACACAACTGCTTAAGTTAATAGGGAGAAACTAGATAATTAAAACTTGGAAATAAAGCTCCTCATACAAGGAAGTATTAAGACACCAGAAAAACCTTTTGGAAACACGAAGAATTTAATATTAAAGGACTTGTAATACGAGTAATTGTACAGTTAGTACCTGAACGCGATTCTAATCTTGACGACTTGAATGTTACGATTTTTAAGTCAATGATTATTTACGATATTCAAAGAAAAACTACGGATGAATTATACGAAAAGTTAGGCCTAATCGTTTGATGATATAATAATAAAGGTAAAAACTGAATCCTTACACACCATCCAATGATTGAAAAAAATAGTTAACGCTTAATAATCGCATTAATAGCAAGTTTGGTGACAAGTACTCACGGAGAATTCACACTTAATAGCTATAATATTACTCAAATATATACACATTCAAGGACTAATTTACGAAGAATAATTATATTAAAGTTACCTATAAAATTCGTTAATAAGTACCTATTAAAAATAGTTAAGATACGTTGAACCATTTTACTATTTAGGAGAAGCAGGTGTCTATTGGTTCCTTACTTACCAATCGCACTTAAAAAACAAAACATACACAAAATACTTAACTTAAGACCTATAAATACTAACTAAGTAAGAATAATGATTTCGGTATAATAGGAATAAAAATTAAAATCGCCCTTTTCGTCGTAATTAATACCTTAATGATAGAAAAACAACGTATAATTGAAATCTCGATCTTTTAAAACTACAAATAGATAAAAACTTTAAGTAAGGGTGGATATTATAACTTTAACTAATCGTTAATTTGTATGTATAATATTAACGAAGTTGACGTTAAATACTTTGATTTTCATCAAAAGGTTAAAGGTACTAGTCTAGTTAATATTAACGAAACCTACATCGTAAATGCAAAAATGTACTTAAAACGACGAGCCTGTCGCAAATACATTGCAACTCTATGTTAACCTCAAATATTGTACGACCTACTAGTTGCAACAAAAAAATAAGCCCCGATTAATAAAAAGTCGTATCGATTGAATGAACTAATAAAATGGTAAATGGATAATTTGACCCGAAAAGTCAATAGAATCCCTATTAACCTGTCCAAAACCAAGCTAATAATCTTTACGAACAACTTATTGACTAACAATACCAACTTATCGATACAGATAAGATTCATTATAATAATCTTTAACGAAGATAAATGATAGAATAACCAATTCAATATCGGCGGAAAATTAATCCACTAAACCTTTGTTAAATATAAAAAGGTTACATAAAACGTGCTTACTTCCGAAATTTATAGTATAGTAATCGGGTTCGATATAGATATATCTATATAAGAAACACTTAGTATCGTTATTAGGAAATTAAAAATCCCATCTATCTCGATTGTCATTTATACCTATTAGAAAAATCTTATTCGAGTACATTTCCAAATTGGAAATAACTAACAAGAAAGTTTAACAATCGAATTTATAGCTTTCTTTAAATATAGTAAAGCAAGGAAATTGAAAAACTTCTATAAATCCATAACAAAAATAACTCGGTTAATGCTATAATAAAGTTTACACCGAATAAAACCCTAAAAGGGTTCGTATATAGTAATGGGATAACCATACGAATTAAAGGCTATATCAAAAAGCCACCCGGTAAGTTATTACGTAATGAAAGACAAGAGAGAAACTAAGGCTACCTTAACAAACTAAAAAACTTATTGAATAGCCGAGGCTGTTATGAATACGAATGAAATTAATTGGTATGATTTAATTATATAACTATGAATTTATTTCAGTAAAAAAGTGGTACAGTACTTATTTTCGGGATTAAAAGTAGCAGAAAGTAAACTTATCATATAAAAAATAGTGGGGAACATACAAGAAACCACTTACGCCACAGAAAACTTGTATTACAAACCGAATTGACAATAGATAAAAAAAAGAAGTTAATGTTAAAATAACGCTTAAATGTAATATAATTAAAGTTAAGTATATTACTACAACTGAGTTGCAGTAAAATACCTATTTTCATTTAAACTATAAACTAAGTAATTACCCATACAAAGTAGTACCTAGACAGGTTAATGGTTTGCGAAACTTAAAAGTAACTATACACCACTTAATCACACAATACTACTGTTCTTTTGACCACGATTATAATCGATAACGTTGTAAAGTCGAAGGACCTATCAATATGTATCATATTTTTCGAGTTATTGAAAAAAATAGGTGATACCTTTACATACCTTAAGTACTAATTATTTATACATATTGGAATAGCATTTAACCTCAGTACAGCTAAATCAACTGTACTACTGGTAAGTTGATTGTACTGACTGCAAGTTGACTGTATTAACTGCAAGTTAAGTGCCTAATTCAATGCGGGGCATAGGCAAAGTAATTATCTATTCAAACTAGTGTTTAGATCGGCTAGCGGTTTGCTAAACTTAGAAGTAACAAATAAATACTTTCAATGCAATGCACTAGTTACTTCAACCACAATTCGAAACGATCATTCTGTAACGATAGAGGCCTACCAGTAATATAGAAAAAGAAACCGACCTATCATTATTTATATTAAAATTCAATGCCACCTTACGGTTTGAGGTTTGAAGTTTTATCAAATTTTTATCACTGTTACCTTATATTGATGTGCAGTGCTACAGGTTAGTGCTTGGGCTAGTGGTAGCCAGGGATATAACTCTGGCGATTACTATACTCCTACTTTTTTTACGAGTTCCTCTTAAGCATGTTTATATCACGTGATTAATTATGTAACCGAGCCACTCCTTATCGTTAGCTTTATAACAAGTATTTAACAATAGTCTTTTTCCTCTTTTATCGAGGATTATAAATAGTATCCAACCATTTTAAGCGATAGTTTTAGCTTAATTCTTTTATATATAATCTTCGATATTTCATTCCCAACGGTTTCTTAATTGTTTTTAAACGATTGTAACTCCAGGCTACGTGTCTTAATTGTTTAAACTTAAACATTTAGGATTTAAAACAGTTCCTTACCGCGCGTGTAAAGGTATAAATCTCAAGAGTTTTCATAATGTAACAAAATGAATTGATTGTTTAATGCAAAAGGTTTACGGAAATCTTACGAATGAAGTGTGTTAAACGGGATTAAATAATTTACGAATACGTTTTGTAAATAGAGTCCTATTATGCTAACATATTAGATATATTTAATAATACAATCCAATGATGCAAATTCACTGCCGGTACGTTTACGTTTTTGGGGTAATTATTAATTTTAAGGAGAATCGGTTTTATATTATTTATAAACGATATTAACGCAACTTTCATGCCGTTTTTCATTGGAGTTTACGCTGAGTTACCTGACAACAATAATGACGATCTGAATTATTCCGATTCCGCTTATGAAACCAATGGTTCACCTAATAATGATAACCGTCAACGTGTTAAATACAAACTTTTAGACTAACCAATGAAATTACCAGACGTTGAACCATGTTTTCTGGCATAAAAGACTACGATATTACGTATTTTTTTAAGAAAAATCGGAAGTTTATTTGTATAACTTGTTATAGTCTTAGTTTACTAGCCATTGAGTCCATAAGTTACGTATCTTTGCACGTAGGGGAATGTTCATGTGTAATATCCAGATTGGGAGCGGTGTAGCATCCGGCCTGGGAGAGCTGCAGCATCCGGCCCGGGTGCAGTATAGTATTCGTCTCGAGCGTGGTTTGGGCGCGGTTCGAAGACGTTACGTGAAAAGGCAAGTGATGGACTGTACATATAATTCCTGCGTAAAGGACTACTATATACTTTTTTAATAATTTAATTATGAATACAATTTGGCATTTATTTATCATACCTTTTTAAGATTATTATAAAATATTATTAAAGTTTAACTTTTCTTTTCAAAGATATGTTCCTTAAAATAGATCAATCAATGGCAAATATTCATTATTTTTCGTAATATTTTAACGTTACCAGAGATAATAGGTCTTCAGCGAATATTCTGTGCCCCATTTTTGCGAACACACCTCCTTCTCTTTCAGGGCCAATTAAAACCAACATGTTTCTTCTTTAAACCGTTGTAAGTCATATTGCGTTTATGTTAAAATAAATATAATAATCCAATTTTCTAACGTTTCAATCAACTATCGCCTTCGACTTAGTTGTTTCGCATTTTTACGTCTAATTTCGCCCAAGTCATCATTAAGATTTAATAATTTGAAGCCGACTTGACAACGACTTGGATTGGGTTTTTCGCGTTTAAAAGCAGCTAGATACGATACAACTAATTATAATTCGATAAATATGAATTCACCTAAGCGTCGACACATTGAACCATTTAATTTATATTGAAAGCGGGTAAAACGTGGATCGGGAAAGGCCGACACGCGTTTTTCTTACGTATAAGGATGTTATATATTGGTTACTAAGTAAGTTATTACGGTTTATTATGAGGTCGGAGAACACGAGTGAATATATGATATATATAAGTTTTTCGATTTTATTGAGGTTGGTTTTACCAACTTTTACCGTACGGATAAGGTTTTGATACAATTGGAAGGCTTGTTTATAAATAATCAAGAGTTATGGGTATTATTTGCCATTAAATTCGAAACTTTATTCGTTTAAGCAAGCGTTCTGGATTAGCCTTCTGCCGTTAAATATAACTATTTTATTTTTCGAATTTACCCCCATATCTGAGAAAAATCTATTATGATAGGAGTCAACCATGTTAATTATATTATTACTTGAGCAAAGGATCGCAAATTCGTTTAAGAGCTAAAAAAAAACTTGGAAATGTATTATAAACGATAGTTGTTGGGCTTCGTATAAGTACCGTATTCAGACGGAGATATAGTTATAATAATAGTTTACATCGTTTTAATATACTTTTTCAAAAGCCGAAATAATCGCGGTTGGTTACACTAATAAATTAATAAATTCGTTTCGTTGAAACCCAAAATTCGGGACGTTAAATTACGTGGATAACAACGGAAAAACGTTCGGCTAGGTAAGTTGCAGGGCATTATCTACGTTATAAATTTTCGAACAATTTATAAAGAGGTTATAAAATATATTCAACTATCATTCCGACATAAGTTTATAAGGGTTATATTGAAAAAGTGTATATAAGTTTTTTATTAACGGCGAAAGGGGAAACCTAACTCTCGGACGCAATTTCATTTAGGAATTATGTAACTTGAACGACGTAATTACAAAATCGAATAAAAAGGAGTCTAATTTGATCGAAATATTTACAAACTAGAATTCATTCCTTATCCTTACAAGTTTAAATAACGCTTACTTTGTAAATACTCGGGTTTATTTTAGCTATATTAATTATTATATTATAAACGAGCTTTCTATATAACGGGTGAAGTTTAAGTAAATTAGGTTATTGTATTTACGAAATATAGGTGTAGTATTCAGTTTACCATGGAATAAATGAACCAGCTACATGGAAAATTTTCGTAAATATGTTAATAGGTAATTGAGCCTCATGTTTATATATATTATTCCTAGAATAGTACGAAATATAATTTTAGGGATATTATAAATGCGATATTCAACAGTGAATTTTAACGTCGGCAAAAATTACCTAAGAGTTGAATGTTAAGAAGGGTTGGTAATTGATACAATAATACTATACCTTAGGTAAAGGGATGTTAGGAGTGATATAGGGTTTTTTTTTATTAGATTTATGATTCAGACTTAACGGAAGATAAAACGTATTAAAAATAAATTTTATTCAAGTTTGCACATAATTCTTCATGAGATAATACGAATTTTACAGTCTACGGCGCTAACAGCTATGAAACAGGGATTGGTATTACCTCGTGTACAAGTTAAAGAAATAATGTAACCTGTTTAATAAGGAAAAGGAAATGGTTTTACCACCGTATCGCAAGCAATTTAACTACCATATCCATATTGAACCAAACGAGAACGGATTTTTACCAGATAATTTATAAGGGCCGTTATACTTCATACTCTGAAATTAACTTTCCGAATTTCGACGTTAAATTACCGAGTTAAAAGATAGATTTGGGTACGGGTAAATTTTCAATAGACTATGACAACGGTATTATTCATTTTATAACTAGAAGGGGAATAATGATTTTATGTTTACTCCCTGGTTTTAAATAAAATTACGGAATAAATTTGTTCCCCCTTCCTTCAATTAATAAAATTGTACGCTCTTTATTTAAGTTAACGTAGTTAACGAAGCTAGATATTCAGGTAATATTGTATTATATTTGGGTCGTATCCGGATAGGAAAACTTAACGGTTTTTTATATTTATTTCGGTTTATTCTAGTGTTTAGCTACCCTCTTTGAATTAATTTAAGTGTTAACGACATTTTAGTGTTATATTAATTATATAATGGTGGATATCCTAAGTCTTTTCAATACAGTTTACCTAGACAACTTTCTTTTTCGATTTCAAATAGGATTATATTGTAATGATCACACTAAATACCTGTAAGTAAATAGAAGTTGTCAGGGGGTTTATGTTAGCAGTAAGGTAGCAGAGGTAACCAAGGTGCAATATCAAGAAGATGTTTATTCGTGCTGTAGAATGATCACTAGCCGTTAGGCTATTCAGGTATGTAGACTAAATACTTAAATTGACAACTGAAGAGCTATGAAGGAAATACTATCTGTGTGGTGATGACCGTGTCCTTATATATTCGTGCCTTCATACCGTCTTCAGTACTGGACCGCTGAAGTTGATGTCGCTTCCTTCCGTCCCAATGTTGTCGACTGGACCGCAAGCAGTCCTGTCGGTCTAAACCCTAACCCTGGGTGCTTACATAAGAGAGATTCCTGGATTGATGTATTGAACATTAAGCTTCTGATAGCGCAGCGGACCGCTGGCCTATTCCATGACCTGCAGTTGGTCCTTGAGTTATAACATATATGGCGAAGGTCCGCGATATTTGAAAGTGTTTACATGATGCCTGGTTAAATTTAAATTCGAAAAAATATGACTTTGTAGTAAAAGAGGTGAAATACCTTGGCTTTATAATAACGGTGGATGTGAGTATGTGAGCCGACCTCAAAAAAGTCCAGGTCGTTCGCAAATAAAAGTTTCCCTGTATTATTCGGAAAGTTAAAAGTTTTGGGGAGGGGGTTTACAAGCTTTATTGATATTTTGTTCGAATAAGTTAATTATTTCATTTCAATTAATAAACAAAAAATCAGGTATGTTTCCACAGATCGCAAAAAGTTAATTTTTATCACGTTAAAGTAGTTTTTTTATTTATTTACTATCACTGGGTAGTGCCGATCACTAGAGATGCAATAGCTACTACGAAATAGTCCTGTTGATACCGGCGGAGGGGATCGTAATACGAGCTTTGTTGAGGCTTGTTCGGGGCCCATGGGACCCTACATTATCCCCTGAATCGAGACAATAGGGTGCTCTATAGTTTAGAGATCCGTGTAATGATCACACTAAATACCCGTGAGTATATTGAAGGTGTCAGAGGGTTTATGTTAGCAGTAAGGTAGTAGAGGTAACAAAAGGTGCAATATTAAGACTGTGTTCGTGCGAGTGATGATCAGAAGCCGTGAGGCTATTCAGGGTAGACTGAATACTTAGATTGACAACTGAAGAGCTATGAAGGAAATACTATCTATGTGGTGCTGACCGTGTCCTTATATCCTTAATCCTTCATACGCCTTCAGTACTGGATCATGTTGGATCGAAATATGATCTCAATGATCCTTAGTGCGTAACCCTAACCCTAAGGTTGCTGACATAAGAGACATCCCCACCTGATGTGTTGGACATCAGGTTTTTAGTAGCTTAGCCCTATACTGGCCTGTTTTCTGACCCTCCGATGTTCTTGGGTCATAACAATCCATGAGTGTGTAAATTGAAGCCCTGGTCTGGTAACATGACGTTGCTATTTCAGTCTCCGCCCGGCGCATGATTACGCCAAGGATGTAATTATACGGGTTTTTAAAGAGGTTTTGTAAAGTTGTAATAGCGAAAAGAAAAGCCTATGTAATAGGGTGTCAATAATATCAAAACGCATAAATACGTGTTGGAGCCTATACATATATATAGGTAGGTGCAAGTGTATGCGAGCGGTGGCCCATTATCGTAGCGACGCGTCACGGGGGGATCACTATACGTATAACGGCCCGTACGTTAAGTTTTGATATAAAAGGAGACCTTTTATTTAATTTGGCCTTCAACCTAAACTTTCTCTTGTAATAATAAATCGGTCACATATTAATAAGTATTACTATACTTTATAATAAATACCTCGAAGCCCTATAACGTTTCTTCCCGTATTATAGGTCCTTATATTAACGTAAATAGTAGTTATTTCGTGTAAAAATCGCTCCTTACGCGTCGCATGCTACCGAGTGCGTTTATAAGCTTTATTCCGGTGGTTTGCGACCCTTGTTCGGGTTTTGTACGTTTGTTTCCAACCCCCCCCCCCTTTTTTTTTTCCCCTTTCACTTATCCCTGCCAACCAATTACTCTTAGTCGCCCCCCGTAATTATATGGAGTGTAACTTTATACGGTATATATTAGGTACTAATTTATAGAGGCCTTACATAGTATATATATTGAGGGGAGGGGAGGGATCGAGCCTCCAATACACCTGTTATCTTTATAAGGATCCTAACGTTATATAAAAATATAATTATGGGTTAAATATTCATTACTAATAGTAACTCAACGTAAAATCGGGTGTATTACTGTTAATATCGGTGCCTTAGGGCCTTTAGCCACTTATTTCGCCGCCGTTTCTGTAAAGATACCCTCCGGGCGTTTAAACACCTTACGATGACTCTTTTACGCCGTCGTAAAGGCGGTCGAAGGCGGCGCGACGTAGGCTGCGACCGTGGCGTTAATAGGTTAGCGGGCCCCCCTACTACTAGGGTGGAGGTTAGTAACGAGAATAAAGACGACGACCTTAATAATGGCAATAAAACGGGTTTTATCGTTGATAAAATCGTCATCGACATTCCTGTTCCCACTCTCCCTCCTTTTTCTTTATTGCCGGGTTTACCCCCGTCCTCGGCCTATTTCTGGGTTTTACTCTTTCTCGCAGATAAGGAAGCGGTCGATAATCGGCGGCCGTAAAAGCCTTGGTGGCGGTAGTGGTAGAGTTGTTAAATGGATAAGGCCCGCGGTCATATGGTATAGTGAGTGGAGTTGGTAAGCTTAAAACATAGTTTTTGCTAGCAGGCATAAAACGTATTCGTTACCAGAGGGCGGTAAACGCGGCCAATATGGACTAAAATTATTAATTTCCTTTTTTTTTCCCCAAAGAGAATTCATAATATATATGAATTCCTAGAAATTACAAGGGTTTATAGAAATTATATATGTATATACATATATATTTCCCGAGTTCATTTATCCGAGAGCTTTTTGAGATGTCGCGGCCAAAGTTTTCAAACCGTTTGAGAGGTTACATAGTAAATTCAATTGCTTACTTTATACCTCTTATTGTATTGTAAGTAAAATCCGTTAGTATTTTAAAGTAGAAAATACCGGTAATAAAATACGAAATACCAATACTATTGGAATAGTATTACATGCAGTGCAGTAGGTCAACTTTACTTACAGTAAAGTTGACCGTACTGTAAGTGTATTAATTTGTGCGGACTTACTGTATTAGGTGTAAGTTGAGTGCAGTATGCTGCACTTCACTCTAGAGCACGGACTAAACACTTGGCCATACAAATTACAGTGCAGACCGGTTAGCGGTCTGCCAAACCTAGGACAATACATCGACTATCTGACCATGCAATACTACTGTTACTTCAACCAATCGAATCGACAATATTGTAACGTTTAAGGCCTACCAATACTGATCAGTGCTTGCCTGCCTATTAGGTTAAGCATAGATAAGATAAGTAAAAGAAGCTACTTTCCGGTTACGCTCTAAGTTATACAACCGCTGGGGTAGAGTAAAGATTCTTGCGAAGGGCCTTTACTGTTGTGTTGGTTTTTACGACAGTAAGTAGAGAAAACTTTTAGGCTGCGGCGGTTTTTACGGAAGACTAGAGATAGCGACGGTATCGCTACTGGAAAAACACTAAGAAATCTTTATTGATCCTTCTTAAAGACGTTGAGATTGACTGTCAGAAGTCTTAACGTATGTAAATTTGGTAAACGGCTAAGTTAGTATTATTGCGGGTACTACTACTGTAAAAACGACTTAGTTCCTATATTAAAATAACAACCTTCGACCTCTACTACCACCAACGACCACCGACTTTACCCTATACACCAGACTTTTGCTCTACTTTACTTTTTCCATTTCTCACGTCACTTCAACCGTCAAGTTCTTTGCTCTTAGCGAAAACACCAAGTTGTGCCAAGAAAGCCACATTACGTAACCTTACGCCAAGTTACCAAGTCGTCAAGTTTACATGCGACTTCACGCCAAATATCAAGCCCCTATACCTAAAAATCACCAAGTCACGCCTTACATACCCCATTACGTTCCCTACCAACCAAACCGTTAAGATAACCCTAAGTCAGATACTTATAAACAAAGTTAATGTCCTCGGATTTGTTTTTACTAATTTTTACGACAACAACTTATGGAGAATAGACTTTGATAAAGAATTAACGGAGAAACACCCTACTAACTTCGTCGGCTATTATATCATTAAGTAAGACGGCAGCGAAAAAAATAACTGAGGTGACCGTGCCTTCCGCAAATACTATAAGTTCTTCGAATATTGAACTATAGACATGTGGAAGAAAGTTTAAAAAACCGTCAAGTTCAAATTAAAGGAAGAACTTAAACGTCCAGGGATTTACATGTTGGAAAAGAGTTTTACGAGGTTGGAAGAAACTTTATTTAACTTAGCCCAACTCAAGGAATGCCCTTAAGACACACGACCTAAAGGAAAGTGCGCTAAGGAATCTCACCATCACCACACGCGATTCAAAGAACCTTCCCTTTAGTTTCAGCTAAGTTAAGCCTCTTTACGTGCTAATGATAAGGAACCTATTAAACTTCTCAGCGGTTTAATACCATCATGTAATAGCGCGGAATACGCCTTTAAAGGCGAAAAAGCATGTGAAACAAGGGTTTTAAACACGGTCAGGGGTATTAACGTCGGCGCTCTGCATTAATCAATTAAGCATAATCGTCAGGTCTCTCAAAACCCCTAAGTATCCATCGATCCTTAATACAATCGTTAAGCACCTTAAGAACCCTCTCCCTTCCGACTTGTCTACGTATGAAAACCGACTATAAGTCTTACCATAAGACTATACCTCTCGAGTTAGACGACTGGTAACTACCTCCAATACCGTGCCTCGGAACCTTTAAGGTTTAAACCGCTAGGAAATACCAACCAAGCCTAGGATAACTATCGCGACTTTCCTCTAAAACCTGTCAGGATAGTTAATATTAATTACAAGTTGATAACGGACTTCTTTAAGATTTGGGATAATATAGAAAAGTATAACAAGAAACCTTACAACCTTTTTAATACCAAGATAATGCCTTTCCTAAATATCTACAAATAGATAGAGGTCCTACCTTTTAGTTTTTACTTACTGTTTCCTGGAATTTTTAGAGGTTACTCCAAAGACTACTTTTTAACCTTCCTGACAAGCGTCACCACGTTTCGTGAGATTTACGATGGCATAAAGGGCTATTTCGATCACGACGTTCACCTCGCGCAATATTATACAGACTGGGCTACTACGCGATGGATTATAATAATTGCAAAGAAAAAAAAAGAGGAATCACCAACGGATGTTTTAAATTAGATGCTTGACAAATTAATAATGTGTTGAAAAGCAATTGGGAAGGCCTACGTTAGCAAGGCCATACTTTGTAACCAGGTATAGGTAATAGTTACGGGTGTTAACGAATTCGAATACGCTTTACAACACCCAGATACCACCTACGAAGGCTTTTTTAGCCAATTAAGTTCTTCGTTTGCCACCGTAATGGCACGCATACCAAACTCGTTTAGTATGTACCCCCAAGTTGGTAACTTTTTTAACGTAAATGAAAAAAACTTTACGGTAGTTAATTACGTTAACCGTAAGTACGTACGTCCACAATGCCTAAAGCTTAACCCATCGATTTTAACCCTAGATAAAAGGTAGTACCTATGCTAACGTCAACAAAATATAGACGGACCTGTTAACCGCTAGTATTATCGTCGTAATAGTGGTAAAAGATATTGGATTTGTGGTAAAACTAGTTGCTAGTTAATTCGGCACCCCCTTACTAAGCGAAACAATAAAAAGGTAATGTATTACATCTAGTACCCTACCACTTTTAAATAATAATACTTAAATCAGGTTATAAACTTCAAGGGGAATAAGATTATTGATAGTAATGCTCTCAAGTAGATTAAGTAGTACGAAGATAATGCTTTTGGTACGGTAGCCCAATAACTAGCCGACTATGATTTCATATACCATTTGAATGGTAAAGACCCTTACTTTTGCCCTAACTATGCCCCTAATCCATTATATATCTTTGACCTCTGTAATCGTTATGTGAATTACACGTTTTAGGGTATTATACCAGATATAAGGGCAGCGAGGTACTTAATAAGAGGTTATTCGTAATACGTAACACTGCGAAAGGAAAGCACTATGGTTACTGAGATTAATCGGTACGATATTGGCAAGGCCAAAGTTAGCTTTAGCCCAGGCGAATAATTATCGTTACTGGGGACAACGGTAGTTTAAACCGTTGTGGGAGCGATTAAGTTTTACATCTTCAAGTCCCCTACCCCTTTACTGCTTTTCTTGGAGGACATAAAGACCCTCGGCATCAATGTAGACGTTAATGCAGACGAGCTGATTAAAAACAGCCAAAGGTTTTTACTTTCTTTTAAGTAGGGGTATCTATAATTTTATCATTAAAGCCCGAAAATAGTATTGTTAAACCTGACTGAGCCAGAGATACGTTAATTATATCGACGCTTTAAGCACCCAGCTACTAATAGGTTATACAAAGTCCTAAAGTCCGTAAGGCATAAAAATATATAATACTTTACCCCCAAAACTATTAAAAAACTTTACCACCATTATCAAAAGTATATCCAAGCCCCCCGAAGATTTAAGTTTACACTAAAAAACATTAAAGACTTTAATTGTAAGATTTTTATTATTATGTTTTAGTTGGAAAACAAGCCTATTTTTCACGTCGTTAACTCCGTAAACTCTTTTTACGGAGCTAAGTTTCTAAAATACCGTTCGGAAAAGGATACGTAGGAAACGTTAAGAATGTTATGGATCAATATATACTTGGGTTTACCTAACGTCGTCGTCTACAATGCTAATACCAACTTTATGGCGGCGAAGTTCTAAAAAGATGTTAAGATAATAGGTATCTAATGTAAACAGGTACCTGTAAAAGCTCACTGGAGTATTTGGAAGGTTAAGAAGGTATACTTTTTACTTCGCCAAACGTATAACATCCTTAAGTTAGAAATTAAAAGCTTTATAAATCCAGAGGTACGCTTACAAATGGTAGTAAAAGGACTTAATAATACCGTGAGATCTAATGGCTTAATACTAACAATTTTAGTCTTTGGAGCGTACCTACGTTTAATGAGTGAATTTCCGCCCTCGGAAAATACTTAAAAACGTGTTGCACCCTATAGCAAAGCTTTAAGGGAACTGCGAAGGGAATTAGCAAGCCTCCAAATCAATAACGCCCTTAATACCAGGAACGGTTCCTTAACGATCGACGTGCTTACTTTCACATTGTAAAGTAAAGTCCTTGTATAGCGGGAGCCGGGTAAATGGAAAGGGCTATATAAGATATTAAGTATTACAAACTTTAAAGTAGTTGTTAAAATTTCTAACAGCCTTATATCCCTTCGAATCACCCAGGTCAAGCCATACATCAGGGGTACTGAAAATAAAGACCCTTAAGCCTATTAAGCAAAACGATCGAGCCAACACGATACTCCTCTACCCGTTATTAATAAGTCGATGGAACGCTGCCGACGCGAGCAACCCCCCAAAAAGAAGGAAAAAGTTAAAGACAAGGAATATACACTGGGACGTACCTATAATACTACTTAGTTAGGTAGGAAAGAGAAAAATAACAAAGACTTAATAATAAAACTTAGGGTACAAGAAATTATCAAAACTTTCGACAGATCTTTTAAAGAAAGCGACAGGGTCGAAATCGACGGTTTATTAATTCCAGGTGTGATGTAATTTATTTGAAGGCTAACTTTAACCTTTAAGATTCGAATGTTACGATCTTTAAGTCGAGGATTATCTACGAGGTTAAGGGTAAGACTACGAGGTGGTTGTACGAAAACTTACGACTGATCGTTTAAGGATACGGCGATGAAGGTAAAAACTGGATCTTTACGTAGTCGCCAACGATTTGAAAGATCAGCTAACGCTTAGTAGTTACTCCAAAAGTAAGTTTGCTATCCAAGACTAAAGGCAAATTCATACTTCATGGCCGTGATATTACGTAAGCCTATATACAATTAGTAATGGATTTACAACGAATTGTACTATTAAAGCTACCACAGGAACTCCGTATTATATACCCTTTAGACATGGTAATAAGTTATATTAAGCTATTATACGGATTAACTAAAGCAAGTTTTCACTAATTCCTAACTTTTTAGTTATACTTTAGGTCCGGATTAACGATAAAATCTTTAACATACGATCCGTACTTATTAGTAACGTAAGAAAAGGACTTCAGTATAATAGGTATATAAATTGACGATATTCTTTCTGTCGGAACGGCTAGCTTTATGATATTGAAATAGCAAACGATCGAAGACTTTAAGTTCTGGAATTGTAAGCCGATAACAACGTTAACGGAAAACAACCAACTTAACTTTAATAGGCCGTCAATCCGTATACTTGGTATTAATACCGGCCTAAGCTTTCGCTAAAAGGGCTAAGGCGCTATTTTTGCCACCCTATGCTAATCGGAAGCTTTATGCAATTTATCCATTGCGATATAAGTATAAACACTAACGGATAAATACTTTGATTGACTGAATAAGAGGTTAGAGTGGCAGATACGAAATCTGGATCGTGGAATTAATATGGTACCAATCGACCTTTTAAAATCCAAGTGAATAATCTTTACAAATGGGTCTTTCGTAAATAATACCGACTTATCTTGATAGATCGGCTTCCTAATAACACTCGTCAATGAAAAAATAGGTGAGAAGATTAGTTTAACATTATCGGCAATCTGATTTATCAAACCTCCGTCAAGTGTAAGAGGATTACATGAAACGTGTTGGCTTCGGAGGTCTACGGCATAATAATGGGCTTTAACGTAGGTATAACGTTATAGAAAACCCTTAAACTCATTACTAGGCAACTAAAGATCCATTTTATTCCGGTGGTAATCTGTATCGACTAGAGAAGTCTTTTTAAATGCCTATTAAAGCTCGGAAACACCGGCGAAAAACGCCTGATAATCGACATGATGGTACTCTGTAAAGCCTACGAAGGAAGGGAAATTAAGGAGTTCCGATGGATCGATGGCAAAGATGATCCAACAAATTCATAATAAAGACCACTTTAAACAAAGCCTTGGAAAATTTTGTAGACAGCAACAAGCTAACTATACGTATCAAAAGCTAAGTAGACCAACCGCCGGGAAAACCACATAACGGCGGACAGGGATGTGCTGGCAGATCGGAAGACTACCTGGGGATTAATAATGGTAATCTGTTTAAGTGGTATAATTAAATTTGCGAGAAGCTGTAGCGGAAAAACTTTTTATGGGAATTGATGAACTTGGACCTCGGAGCGGCGGAGCAATTGAGGCCGAATGGGCTTAAATCTACATGTAATTGCGTACAGTTTAGTATGGAAGTCAACTGGAATTGACAGGAGTCTGGCCAGTTAACGAGGAGGTAATTCTGTAGTAACTGGAAAAAATTGGTCAGCTATACTGGCGTACGCGTACAAACTAAAAAGCCGCCAGTATTGGAATAGTATTATATGCAGTGCAGTAGGTCAACTTTACTTGCAGTAAAGTTGACCGTACTACAAGTGTATTGCTTTGTACGGACTTACTGTATTAGGTGTAAGTTGAGTGCAGTATGCTGCACTTCACTCTAGGGCACGGGCCAAGTATTTAGCCATATAAATTACAGTACAGATCGGCTAGCAGTCTGCCAAACCTAGGACAATACATCCACTATCTGACCATGCAATACTACTATTACTTCGATCAATCGAATCGTCAACGTTGCAACGTCTAAGGCCTACCAACAAATATCCGTGTTTTATAGTCGGGAAATAGTATATTAAAAGTTTTAAAAAATAGTAGCTAAGGCCAAGAGGGACTTGTATACCAAACTTTATGATATTTTTATTTGGTTTGAGTCGAATAAATAAAATTTTATATCTTATACTAAGTGTTGAGATTCCTTTCGTATCAATCATACCACTTCTATTTCGCTATCGTTAAACAGTTTTTAAGGTAATATTTAAACCTATTAGCGAAAAGTTAATCGTTATTATTAAAATTGGTAGTAGATATAACGTTAATATTCTCCAGTTCATCCGCGGCTTTGTTTTTGTTAATACATATATACTTTGAGTATTATTTTGCTATAAATCGGTTTAAATAAAATTCGATTATAGTATAGAATTTTTGAAAGGCTTCTTAAGATGAGGCAGCTGTGTTTTCTTTTAAACCTTATATTACCAATATATTATTAATAAACCCCATAATTTTATTTATTGTAGCACGGGTAATTGCTTTTAGACCATGAAGCACATCGATAACATCCGCTCAAAAACGTATATGATAGGAAAAAATCTGTCTGAATCCTCCGTTACTATATAACCGTTATAGTAAACAACGTACCTACATCTATCTTGTCTTTATCTATTAAATGATTATTCTTAATCATTGGTAAATCTTATAGTACGGTTATTATTTAGGTTAAATTATTATATATAAAACGTTATAATATCGTTTTGTTTTTTCTAAATCAGGTTGTAAAGGAGTCGAAAAACCTAATAGAATACCGAAGGGTTCGTGGATTTAATCGAAAGAAACTGGGAAATTACTCGTTAATAACGAATAACCGAGGTTGAGGCTTATCCGTTGGATGTTGTTGTTATAAATGGGGAGGGTGTCCGAAGTTGGTGTGGATATTATAATCTGTTAATACTAGCCGAAACCGGGTAAAGCGTCGGGGGGGGTTTAAAGTGTAAAGGGTTATTGACCTACCGTTCGATAAGGCGATTAGGATTCGAAACGGGATTGTAAGTTATAAACCGGCGGCCGCCTTCATAATTCGTAATGTATAAAAGTGTTAGGAGTCAAAGGTTTTTAAGCGATATACGAAGCGAAAACGTTATTATTTAAAGGCGACTTTGTTGAAAGGCATTCGAAAGTCACTAAAGGCGATAATGTGAGGAGGAATTCTGTGTAATAGGGTGACAGCCTATACCGTAGCTATTAACGAAATCGTAATCTGGTTATCGAAGCCTTTTTAACCATATTTGTGATATTAGCTTTCGGTGTAATACGTAAATATAGGTATAACTATAATAACGGTAATAGTTTACAAAAGATAAGGCGAAAGCCTGTGTCTAATGCGTAAAAGTCCTTTACTATATCGGGTAATCTTTAAACCATTTATTTCGTGTTCTTTAACATGAAAATTACCTAATAAATCTTTATAAAACCAAAACTTGAATTATCGTATACTAGGATATCTAATATTTACGGACGGATTTAAAACTAGTTAAACCAACCCCAAATCGGTATTAACGTATAAATTCCACCGTTCTATAAGGTTAAAAAGCTCTTAACGCTTAATAATATATAAGAACTCGGAATTTTCCAGAGCGAATACAAGCTTATTATTGGACGCCTACTAATTCGACTCCCTTAAATTAACATAGAAACCTGTAAAGTTTTGCTTAAAGAAATATATATACTTTTTTGGAAAAAAAAAAAAAAAAAAAAAAAAAAAAAAAAAAAAAAAAAAAAAAAAAAAAAAAAAAAAAAAAAAAAAAAAAAAAAAAAAAAAAAAAAAAAAAAAAAAAAAAAAAAAAACCGTATTGATGTACATAAAAATACGACATAAGTAAAGCCTTGTAGGATTAAATATATTAATTATATGAAGGACCAGGAGAGGGGAAAAACCTCATAGGGTTTCATAATTAAGATTTAAAAAACCTATAATCGTTATTTAATATTTAACCTTTACTACTCTGTGAATTAGAAAGCCTTTAATAAAGGCGAACAAACTTCGCTTAAACCCTATACGCCATATCTTTTAAATTGGATAATTATAAAGTAAACCATTGAAAGCTTTTTATACGTTACCCTGACAAAATCGATATAACTTTACCTCTTACGAATGCAGATTCGACATTGTATATAAAGGACGTAATCAGGTTGGATACAAACCGTTTTAACGTTTCTTTCACATATGAAAGGTTAATAATGCCAAAGATGATGAACAAATAGAATATCTTTCGGGTTACAATATATTACAACACTTTAAAATAAAACGATATTAGTACGATAGGCCTCTACGACCATAAACTGGGAAAATCTTGGTCACCAAGTTTCGGTATCATAAATACTATCAATCATCCCCACGTTATAAATAATACCCAAAAATAGGTAATTATTATTAAAAGTGTAAAAAATCTCTACTATTAAGTCTTAAAACGCTTTAAATAAGAATATGTTAATGTTTTCAAACCCGGTAAAGGTATTACAGATGCTAATGATGTTACGACAAGATTTTCCTTCTAAGATTTCAATCTCCTAAGGGATAATATACTCGATTTTATTCCAGGTATTTAAAAGATCGTTTAGGATATTATTAGGAAATGAAAATGTTGGAATAGTAGTAATTGTAGTGTAGTAGGTCAACTTTACTTACAGTAAAGTTGACTATATTAAATGCAAGTTGAGTGTATTGTTTTGTGTGAGCCTAATGTATTGGCTGCAACTTAACACAGTATGAGCTCAGTTCAGACTAGAGCACAGGCCAAGCAATTTTCCATATAAATTACTGTGCAGACCGGTTAGCGGTCTTCGAAACCAATAATAATACATCCAAAAAAATGCAACCACCACTTGACCACATAATACTACTGTTACTTCAACCAATCGAATCGACAACGTTGCAGTATCTGAAGACCTACCAACACTGATAATTGTTTATTAGGTTAAGCACAGATGGATAATCTAGGTAAAAAAAAGAATCTACTTTCTGGTTACGCTTTGTAAAAGACCAAGGTAGAGGTAAGATTCTTACGAAGAGCCTCTACGAATTACGTCGGTGTTTATAGCAGTAAGTAACGAAAACTAATAGGCTACATCGGTTTTCACGACAACTTAAAGGTATCGAAGGTATAATTATCGAAAACACTAAGAAATATTACTAAAAAGTCTTTACCAGATCCTTCTTAAAAAGCGTTTAGATTAACCGCTAAAATTCTCAAACGATAAGTTGGCAAACGGCCAAAACCTTCGGATTTACCTCCTATACGAAACTCTCGCATCTACTTTACTCTTTTCTCTTCTATACACCAATTTAATCGTTAAGATCCCTAATCTAAGCGAAAACACCAAATTACGCTAAAAAAAACCATATCGCGCGACCTAACGCCAAGTTCCTACGAGATTTTACGCTAAACTACCAAGTCCTTTCTCCAACAAGTTCTACACAAGCCAGAAATTTAAAATAATATCGAGTTAAAAACACATAAAGAAAGTTAAAGACCTTGAAACTGTTTTCGTCAACTATTACAACGAATATCTGTGGATTACGGATATTCACAAGAATTTAACTAAAACCTATCTAATAATTACGATGTTTAGTATATCCTCAACACGGACCTCGACGAATATTACGGCCGTGGCGCCCGTGCCTTTTAAAACTTCCGTAAGTTTTTTAATCACTGGACACTTGATATATAAAAGATAATATAGTGTAGGGTAAGTTTAAGTTCAAAAAGAAGGTTAATCGCTGTGACATTGATATTTTTAAACAAAACCATCAGAATTAGGTAAGACATCTTTCAAACTGGCTTAACGAAAAGACACCCTTTAAGATCATAATCTTAAAGATCCTCGAGTGAAAGCTAAAGGCGTAATGACTCCTAAAACTTTTACACGCGGTTAAGGTAACCTCTTATCCACCTCCAGTTAATTTAAACCTCTTTACGCACTGATAATAAAAAACCTGTTTACCTGCTTAGCAATCTAACGCCTTTATATAACAGCGTGAAATACGCTCTTGACGGAGGTAGAGCGCATAAAACAACGATCTCTAACACGGTGAAAGGTATTAACGTCGGCGTTATACGGTTAATTAAATAAGATCGTCAAGTTCCATAAAACCCTTCCTACGGTCAAGTCCCTATTGCCCATTAACCCTTTAATTAAAATAGCTAAGTCTCTTAAAAACCTTTCCAAAATAGATACGCCTATACACGCAAGCCTATCATAGGTCCTATTATAGGACTTTACCCTTTATGCTAGACTATTGGTAATTACCTCTAACACCGCAACTCGAAATCTCCAAGGCCTAAATTATTAGAAAATATTAACGAAGACTAGGATAATTATCGCGAATTTACTTTAAAACCTATAAAAATGGTCAATATTAACCATAAGCTTTTCACGGACTTCACCAAAATTTGTAATAACGTAGAAAAGTATAATAAAAAGGCCTATAACCTTCTTAATAAAAAAACAATGCCCTTTTTATATATCCACAAATTAATAAAGGTCACTCTTTCTGATTTTCACTTACTATTTCCTGAAATTCCTATAACGTATGTCAAGGATTATTATATAACCTTTTGAATACAGGTAATAACCTTTCGCGAAATCTACGACATTATAAAAAGTTATTTCGAGTAAGATATCCACCTTATATACTATTATACAAACTAAGCTATTACGAGTTAAATTAAGATAATAGCTAAGAAGAAAGGACGAAATACCGGTGGATATGTTAAATCATATGTTTAACAAGCTTATATGATATTAACAAGTAATAAATATAGCCTAAGTTGGCGTAGCCACGTTTCGCGAGCAAGTGCATATAATATTTACGAGCTTTAACGAGTTTAAATACGTCTTATAACACCTAAATACCAAATGTAGGAGATTTTTTAATTCATCAAGGTTCTGGTTCGTGATTGTTGTAGTACGTACGCCAAACTCGCTTGATAAATACTCCTAAACTAATAACTTCCGGGATATAAATAAATAAAACTGTGCGCTAATATATTACGTTGATCTTAAATAAAGCTATAAACGCTCTTATCGCTTAAAATATGGTCCAATAACTTTGCACTAAAATTTATAGCTACACAAGCACTGATGAGGACATGATTTAAGCGGACTTATTAACCGTAAAAATTATCGTTGTAATAACGACAGAAATATTGGATATATATCAAATCCGGCTATTGGTCAACTCGTTACCCTTTTTACGAACGTGATAATTAATGGGTAATGTATTACATTTAGTACCTTACTCTTTCTGGATATAATTATTTATACTATTTTGTATACTCTTAAGTAAATGAACCGTTAATGGTAACGATATCCCTAAGTGAATTAAGTGGTAGAAATATATTATTCTCAATGCGGCTTAGTAATTAGCCGACTACACCTTTCTATATCGCTTAAGTGGCGAAAACTATTACCTTTGCCCTAACCAAGCCTTTAACTCCTTATATATATTTACCATTCGTGATCGTTACACAAACAACACTTTTTAAGGTATTATGCCAGAAATAGGGGCAATAAGGTACTTAATAGGAGGTTATTCGAAATACGTAGCATTACGGAAAGGAATCACTACTATTACCAAGATCAATCTTTAAAATGATGGTAAAGCAAATGTTGGTTTGAGACTAGGCGAGCAATTATCGTTACTAGGGACAACGATAATTTAAACTGTTATTAGATCGATTACGTCCCATATCCTTTAATCCCCTATCCTTTTGATTCTTTATTGAAAGAACATAATAATCCTTGGTGTTAACATGAATCTCAACACCGATATGCTGGTTAAAAACGATTGAAGGTTTCCCCTTACCTTTAAACAGGGGTATTTTTGGTTTTATATTAAATTCTTGAAGGTAACGGTTTGAAACCTGATGGAGTCACAACTAATTTAATTATACCAACGTTTCAGCTACGCAACAATTATCAAAATATACGAAGTCTTAAAGTCGGCAAGGTATAAAGATATAAAATACTCTATTTTAAATGCCACGCAGAAAAAATTTAATTATTGCCGAATGTATACCTAAGCCCTTCGAAGATTCAAATTTATATTAAAAGACGACAAGTGTTTTAATTACAAGTTCTTTATTAATATGGTTTACTTAGATAATAAGCCTATTCTACACATTGTTAACTCCGTATCCTTTTTTTACAAAGATAAGTTCCTGAAGTCCCCATCAGCAAAAGGCATTTGAGAAACTTTAAAAATACTGTGAATTGATAGATATTTAGGCTCACCTAATATCGTCGTCTACGATACTGATACCAACTTTACGGAGGCAGAGTTTTAGGTAAACTCTAAAATAATGGGGAATCAATATAAACAGGTTTTTGTAAAGGTTCAATAGAGTATTGTTAAGGTCGAAAGGGCATAAACACTATTTCACCGAGCGTACGATATCCTTAAGTTAGAGATTAGAAGTTTTACGGACTAAAAGTCATGCCTTTGGATAGAGGTAAATGGTCTAAACGATACTATAATCCCTAATGGCTTAGTACCAACGTTGTTGGTTTTTAAAGAATACCTACAACTAATGGGTGAATCTTCAATATTAACAAGTACCCTCCCAAAAAACTGTGGCTTACGGTAAGACGTTGAAGAGGTTACGAGGGTAATTAGCATGGCTTTAAGTTAAAAATACCTTTAACACCAGATACGGCCCTACGATAATCGACGTGTTTACTTTGCCGTTAAAAGGTAAAGTCCTCGTATGGCGGGAGCTAGGCGAATTGGATAGCTTATATAAGACTTTAAGTATCGCCAACTTTAAACTAGTTATTAAAACTACTAACAGCCCCACAACATTCCGAATTACGCAAATTAAATATTACATTAAAGCGAATAATAATGAAGACATCTAAACCAAACAACTAAGCTAGTACAATATTACTCCACTTGTCATCGACAATTTAATGATATGTCGTTGGCACAAAAAACTACCAAAAAGGATGAATAATAAAGGAGAGGAATATATACTAAAGCGTATTTATAACATTGCTTAAGTAAGTAAAAAAAATAGGGACAACAAAGACTTGACATTAAAGCTCCGAGTATAGGGTATTATTGGAACCTTTGGAAAACCTTTTAAGGAAAGTAATGGTTCAAAATTAACGGCCTTCTAACTCAAAAAGTTGTATATTTCGTATTTAAACCCAGCTTTAACCTTCAAAATCCAAATATCACGATTTTCAGGTTGAGGATTATACACGAGGTTAAGGGCAAGATAATGGGGCAATTATATGAAAATTTACGTTTAATCGGTTTATGATACGGTAAAAAAGGTGAAATATGGATTATTACATAATCTATAACGATTTAAAGGATTAACTACCACTGAATAATCGTTTTCGCAACAAGTTTGCTGGTTATGACTAAAGGTAAATTCACATTTAATAACCGAGATATAGCTTAAGTATATACGCAATTAACGATCAATTTACAACGGATAGTCTTACTAAAATTACTATAAAAATTACGTGTTACCTACCTTTTGAGGACGGTAATACGATATATTAAACTGTTATATATACTAGCTGAAGTGGGAGTTTCTTAGGTCTTAACTTATTAGTCGTATTTTTGGTCACGGATAGGTATAAAGTTTTCAATATACAACTGGTTCTGATTAATAACGTAAAAAAATGACCTTAGCTTCAGAAGTATAAGAACTAATCATACCTTTTTTGTTGAAATTATTCAATTCATAGTATCGGAATAATAGGTAATTAAGGACTTTAAATTCTAAAATTAGAAGCCGATTACGATTATGGCGAAAGGTAAACATCTTGATTTTAACAGATCGTCAATCCGTATATTTGGTGTTAATAGTAGCATTGATTTTCGCCCAAAGAGCCAGGACTCTAATTTAACCACAATTAATAAGAGTGACGTAGCTAAGCTTTAAAGATACTTGAAACAACGCGTTCGTAGAAGCTACATCACCACTTCATGCTAACTAGAAACCTTATATGACCTATCAATTACAGTATAAACGCAAAACCTGATAAATAACAACTTTAACCGATTACACAAAATGCGTAAATGATATATATGAAACTTAGATCGATTCATTAATATAGTTCTGATTAACATATCATAAAACCAAGTTCATAATTTTTACAAGCGGTTCCTTTATAAATAATACCGACCTGTCATTACAAATCATTTTTTTAGTAACATTCGCCAACGAAAATAGGCGAGAAAACCAATTCAACATCTTCGGCGACCTAATTTACCAAACCTCCGTGAAATGTAAAGGAATTACACAAAATATGATAATTGAGTGGTTTACGGCTTAAGGATAGCTTTAATATAGACATAACACTATATAGACCCTTTAACGTTATGATCAGGCAGCTAAAAATTCCCTTTATTCCGGTAGTAATTTATACCGATTCGAGGAGTATATTCGAATACCTTTTATATCTTCAAACCACTATTGGAAAGCGCCTAATAATAGACGTAATGATACTTTTCAAAGCCTACAAAGGAAGAGAAATCGAGGCGTTCCAATGAATTAATGAGAAGGATAATTATACTAACTTCATAACGAAGACATCGTTGAATAAAGCCCTTAAAATGTTTGTGAATAGTAATAGGCTAACTATACATTTACAGGGCTACGTTAATATGTTACCTGATAGGGCTAATTATATACTAACGAGTAAGGATTAATTAATAAACTGGAAAATTGACAGGGAAACAACGATAACGATGTTTTTAAGCGGTATAGTAAAATCGGAGGCAGTAGTGAGCTAATTAATATATGTGAGTTAAGCAAAATTAAAAGGGGATTTAACTTACGTTGGTTAAAATAGCTAGTGGTAGAAGCGGTAGTGGTAATAATACTAAAGAGGTAGTATTGATGGCATTAGTAGCTCAGTTAACCCACGTATATTAATTAAAATGGAAGACGATTTAACCTACGTGTATTAAGAAGGCTAATGGAGGCGATGGGAAGGACGTATAAGTCTGTGGCGAAAGACTTGTATACTTGAGTTAATAAAGTCAGGACTCGAGGCTGTAGGATAATCAAAGTTTTTTTTTTTTTTGTGATTTACTATCACCAGGCAGTGCCTACTATATAGCTTGTATAGTACGACCCTCGCTAATGTGAGATACATACATATACCGGAATGAAGGCTCGCAACTCAAGTATTCCTACCCACAACAACTACTCTATTCAAAAATCCCTATTGCTTTCAAATTGTACCGTACAATCCGTTGAATAAAATATTGAAAGCTGTATCCCTAATTAAATAAAAACTCGAAGTTAAAAACCTAATCTTATATATCTGTGGTCAATTTTCGGGAAATATATTATACGTATATGTTAAATGCCGTTGTGGTATTAAAATTAACCGTATTGATCCTTACTACATGTTATAAACTTATATTCTGTACGAATACGGACAATATTTATATAGCTTTGCCTACGTACTACGTAAAAAAAGGCAGGCACTACTAAATATATTAAAAAGTGATTTTAACCAAATATGCTTGTAAAGCAAAGTCCACTGTTATAACTTATATTTAAAAAAACGTAAAAGCACAAAAAAAAAGGAAACCTTAAGCCAGCATTCCAATGAAGGCCTTAAGGTATCCTATAGTTTAGAGACCCGTAAGGGCGTAAAAATCATAGACTTGGCCGGGTCGTATTGTACGGCTATTTTAATTCCTACTAGACGATTACTTGTGTCGAGGATCTAACGGCGGTCCTAAAAGTGTTAAGTGTAATGATCACACTAAATACCCGTGAGTAAATAGAAGGTGTTAGGGGGTTTATGTTAGCAGGAAGGTAGCAGAGGTAATAAAGGTGCAATATCAAGAAAATGTTTGTTCGTGCTGTAGAGTGATCACTAGCCGTTAGGCTATTCAGGTGTGTAGACTGAATACTTAGATTGACAACTGAAGAGCTATGAAGGAAATACTATCTGTGTGGTGATGACCGTGTCCTTATATCCTATGGCCTTCATACCATCTTCAGTACTGAGGCTCACCAGTGCTTATTGAGGCTCAGTGAGCACTTGTGATCTAGATAACCCTAACCCTGGAGGGTTGCCTAGTCTGGTGCTGACAAAGAGATGTTCCCCGCCTGATGTGTTGGACTTTAGGCTCTTTGGTAGCTCAGCTGCATGCTGGCCTGTTTCCTGACCTGCCAACGTGCTTGGGTCATAATATTGAGGACTTGTAAAATACATATATATTAGTTAAAAATCCCGTAACGGTGGGGATAATATACTTCATAACTCGGTGGAAAAATTGCTTCGCAAGTAACAACCCGAACCACCTTTTTACCGCGGACTGTAAGCCTAAAAATATTAAATATCGTAAAAGGAGTACATTACTAAGCGGGTACTATGCTTGAAAAAGTCCTTTATAAATATCCAAAGTTGTCTAAAGTATAGTCAAAAGCCCCGTTGAGCGGATAGAGCGCCGGTATAGGTGGTAAAGGCTTGAAAATATATAAAAAATAAATAAATGATTAAATGAATAGAAAATTGAAGAAATATACAAAGAAATAAAGAAACAAAGAAACAAAGAAATAAAGAAATAAAAAAATAATGATTAATGAATGAATAAATGAATGAATGAATGATTAAAATAATAAAAGAATAAAAAAATAAAAAAAAAAATAAAAAAATAAAATAAAAAAAGGAAAGAAAAGAAGAAAAGAAGAAAAGAAGAAAAGAAGAAAAGAAGAAAAGAAGAAAAGAAGAAAAGAATGAAAGAATGAAAGAATGAAAGAATGAAAGAA
>JASMMZ010000009.1:836794-855404 GCA_038502455.1 Anisogramma anomala | reverse complement strand
TGAATAAATGAATAAATGAATAAATGAATAAATGAATAAATGAATAAATGAATAAATGAATAAATGAATAAATGAATAAATGAATAAATGAATAAGAACATAAATAAATAATAATAGAAAATTGTCGGTAAGGTCTCTGCCGATTTTACGTGAAGTAAAAGAGTATAAGAGTAATTATAAGATTGATATTGTTGTAGTGAAAGATAGATAGGTTAAGAAAGAGTATTCCAGAGAGTGCAAGCCACGGATAGGAGGTTATAAACCTTTTATCCGAGCAGTAGCCCTTTTGCCGTACGCTCTGGAATACCCATTCCAGACCGCTTTACGTATAATGCACTTTACGCCTTACAAGAGTGTAGCTTATAGCATAACACGTTATCGTATACCTTATAAGAATGTACCTTGTAATGTAGTATACTACCACTTAGCCTATATATACTAGTTATAAGGGTATATAATAATATCCACACAAATAATCTTTTCTTTTTTCCTTATATACCTATAACCTAGTAACGATAATATAATTATAATGAATCCGTATATATAGCTCTGTAATAACAGTGTGGTTATAATACAAATTATAAAGGTTTAAATTAGTAGCTTTTATAATAACAGTATGATTACGGTATTAATTATCAAAATTCGAATTAGTAATTTTTGGCCGCGGTAGTAATTATAACGGCTCGAATTAGTGATTCCTAGCTACGATAGTAATTTGAATAAGGGCTAAGTTAATATAATTAATAGATGGCGATATAATTATTAAAAAAGTTTTTTATTATTTCCGATAAGGGTGTAATTATATAGGCGTTATAGGAGTAATTACGTAGTGGTGATTACGCCGTTACGTATATCATGTTAATATGAAAAAAATGTATTACTATTGATTTAAATAAAATTTATTTTCTATTTCCCTTTAAAAACACGTAGTTCAAGCCAATACAAATCTTTATTTTAACCTAACCTCTGTTTTAATCAAATAAACCAAACCGTTTGAATAATTAGGCTATTAAATTAATGGTTTTATACTAACCTTATCTTTAAATAAATACTGCGTAAAAACATAACCTCTGAACGCTGTTTGGCGCGAAAGCGCCGCCGCGCCGTCGCCACCGCCATAGCCATCGCTATTATTATCTTTAGTAACCCGCCCTTATCGGGCATCATTTTATTTATAACTACCACCCCACCTGTCGCTGCGACTCCTTCGGCTCTGTTAAGCCTCGCTGCCGTCGCCTTTTTTTCGGTTTCGTCGTCTCCGACTGCCGTCGCTACCCCCCCCTTTTCCCCTTCTCCATTCCTAGTTTTTAAAAGGAGAAACGGCTTTTTTTAAAGTTATAAACCTTACTCTTTTCCCGCGGATAAAAATCCCCTTACTTTTCAAAGCCCCCTTACACTGTAAATGTAACCTGGTACAATTATGCTAAGGTTTGTATACCTTAAATCCACTCGTTTAATACATTTGATATTTTCTAAATAAAGAGTATAAAACGGAACTATTTCGCTATTTCGAGCTTTATATCATTAAAGTACGTTTCGAAGCCTTTTTAACGCGTAAGATATTAAAGCGATGTACCCGGATCCGTAGTTTCGGGCCGCTAATAGATACGCCTTACGTACCGTATATCGAATTTACGACCACGGGTAAATCCATTAACGATTATTATGAAAACGGGGGTCGTTCGGCCCATTACTATCGTTACGAACGGATTAATATCGAATACGGCCCCGTTTCGTTAATTTTGGAGCCGTAGGCCGAGGCCATATTATGCGTTCGCCGACTTTATGGTAAGTTTTATTACATTTTTTTTAAAAAAATCTTTTTTTTAAAAAGGTAATATTCGGGTCGTTTAGAAGAAGGAAAACTGCGGTGGTAAATAACTAAAACAAACCGATACTAATTATTAGTGAGCGTTAAAGGCGGATTAAGGAGTCGACGCTCGCTATTACCGCCTGGAAACGGGGCCTATATATGTATTATATAGGCGAATTTAACGACGTTATCGCGCATCGCTATAAGAATGGTAAAGACCCTTTTGCGCCTTTACTTGAGGGAATTTGACTCAAGTCGTAAGGACATATCCTTATTAACGTTAATAACATCGATAACAGTAATAGCTATAACATTAAAATAAAAGGGGAATGTAATAGGGAAAATAGTAAAAACGCGACGATGTCGCTTTTTCCCTTTTTTTTAATATTAATTAGCTGCCTTTTATGGCTGGGCCAACGGGCCCGGCCATATTAATATTATTACTTTTCTCAAAAAAAATATTTCATAAATATAAGTTGAAGTTTATAAAATAATGAAAGGTAATACTACAAAATCGATACTATATTGTAAATTAAAACAAAAAAATGTAAGTAAAAAGAAATTTAATAGGTCTGAAATACGTAAATTAAAGTGTAAAAGCATATCAAAAGCGATAGGAAGTTGCATATTCGAACCTAGGACGGTCAATAGGGAAAGAAATAATTAGGCCGAAGGATATAAAACGAAATGTAACGATATTCTAGGAGCGGCGAGAAATGGCGGATTCAAACAAAGATAAATTTGTAAGGCCGGTGTAGACGTAACTTGTACTTTACGGTACAAATTCGGGAGCAACGCGGATACTATAATTCGGATCACGTAAAAGATATAAAATTTATGAACCTAATATAATATATATCAATATTATTAGGGTCGTAAAACCTTTTTAATAACATTGATAAATAGCGTATTTATCGAGAAAAACGTTTTTACTATTTTTTTGGGGTATCCTTAGTTATTGCATCCGTGAATTTAAATTTACTATCGATTAATCCGTTTTCTCAATTCCCTGGCGTTTATATAACTTATGTAAATTAATAATATTAATTATTAAAAGTTTTTTATTCGTAATACCTAATTTAATTCAACACTTATAAAGAGAAAAAAAAATGGGTATATATAACGAAAGGGTTATGGCGTAAGTTAAGATTAAAATAATTATCCGGACCGTTATTACTATAGTAATACCCGAATCGAACCCTTTAATTATACTATAAATTTCTAAAATCAAAACACTTTTCATAATCCGTTTGCATTTGGTCAAGGTTTTTATGAATAATATTTTAACGAAACGTAAAGCCATTTCGGGCCTGTATTTAGTTCATAAAAATTAAAACTAAACCTATTTACGAAGTATAATCGTTATTAATAAAAAAAAAGTTGTTAGTAAAAACAAATAGCTTTATAATACGTATATTAAGCGGTGTAAATTCAAAATTTAGTTTTAAAATATGTAGTTGTCATAAAAGATTTTTGTTGAGCGCTTTACATATATCGTTCAACGGGGTGGTTTAGTATTACTCGGCGACCGAAAAGTTAAATACCGCTTTTAGTTAAGCTATTAAAATAACTTAAGCGTTACGTACGCGTTGACACCTGTATTCGTCTACCCGTTTTAAATTATTTGAAACGATAAGGGTAACTTTATCCAACTACACTTTTTACATAAAGCCTCAAACTCTATTTCGCAAAATAATAATAATACCGTTAAATTTAATTATATAGTCCTCCCTCAGGTAGGTTTGGGGTTTTATTTTTAAGCCGACTTTTAAAAGTTTCATTTTTTGAAATACAGAAAACGACGCGTTTTATAACGTTATTATAACCACCGTTTATATACCTGTTTGTATAAAGCCATTAAAACTGGTTATTAATACTAATAAATACAGGTCAAAGGTTGAGTTACTTATCTAGAACTGCCTTTTATAATATCTTTAATAGTTCTTGTACCAATAAACAATGATTTTAGTTAAGCCATGAAGTGATTATACAATATGTAAAATCTTTTTAAGTAAATGGTATTTTTCAAGATCCTTTAATATATCAGCGTAAATACATTGTTTCAATCGTTTTTAAAACTAAATATATTTTTGCTTCATATTACAGAAATCGATATATATTTTATATAATATATTGATGGAGGTTACGAACGTAAAATTCAAACGGTAGCTAGCATGTTATGAGGTAGGTGACTAAATTATAATATCTTTTTTACCATCGTCGTTATAACCTTTTACAATTAGGCGTTTTTTTTAAAAAAGAAAAATCGGTTCTATCCTTAATTTCATGGATGAAGCGAATAGGACAAATTCTATAAACGTTTTAAATCACTGGGTCGAACCGTTTGAAGCGAAATATACCTTGGTCAATTGGAGTAAAATTTTCTATTTAGGTAGACTATTCGAACAGGGTACCTGTGATAATAATAATGCCGTCGTAACGAAGCTTTAAGCTTAGGTTGCGGTTTACTATCTCCTTTTCAGTGAAAAAAAATCCTGCGATAAAGGTTTCGAAGCGTTTTTTTTTTTTTTTTTTTTTTTTTTTTTTTTTTTTTTTTTTTTTTTTTCGAATTATAAGGGTGACCACAGCGACTATTTATTAATAAGGTTAGTATAAATAAACTGTCTTCTTTTAGTAAAAGCGGACCAGATACATAATTTGGAGGGTAAGTTAAAAATGTGAGCGATTTAAATTCGTTGTTTTCAAGGGTATTTCGTTAGCTGTTTTATTCGAATTACGGTTTCGAGCTGTTTCTTTTTATCTTTTTCCTATACTTTCGTATTATGATTTAGCTGAAAAAAACTTATACCGTTGAACAAATTTAAGAATATATTATAGACTTCAAACTTATTAATATTGTAAAAACCAATCCATTAATCCTTAGTTTTTCAAATTAAAACCTCAAATTACAATAGTAGATTTAAAACGTTAGTCTTTTGTAGGTTATTTATTATATCTAAACTTTGGATACGTCGTTTGTAGCCCGTAAGGAACGTAATATTACTATAGTTTTTGTTATAGTATTCGCCTCTTATACCGTAGTAAATAATGGTAAAAGATCTATGTAAATATTTAAGTGGGTATTAAAAATAATAAGCTTAGGGATAAGCTTCTTTAGGTTAAAAATGTTGTTAACGGCGTTAATCGTTATTTAAATGATAAATCCCTTAAAATTGATACCCTTTTATTTTTTGAATGATATTATATACATTTTTAAAACGGTTTCAATACCGTTAACATTTTATAATACTTTATAGGGCTTTTCTTAAAATATATTTGTGTTTGTTACCGATTATCCAAATCTTAATACTTCATTCGGTAAAGTCGAAAGCCGTACCAACGTTGTACGTAATACGGTTGAAAGACTTTAAACAAAAGTTTAACTAATAATTAACTAAAATGTTATAATGGTTTGTAATGTAAACGTTTCGTGTAAATTTGGCGGCTTAAAATAATATTACTCCGTCGACGGCGTAAAGGATAGGTTGGCTGTTTAAATACATAATATTAATAATTACCTTATAGTTAAAGTCTATATCGTTTTAAAAACGGAACTTAAACCGACGTAAGGCTTACTAGTATAATTAACATTTATAACAAAACCTTTCGATAGCGTTAAATACATCTTTCTTTATATTTATCTAACTTGTGGTATGAAGTAGTTGTAAAAAGGCGTTTTATAGTCGGGTATCCGAATCGGCGGTATAAATCCGTAATTCCGGTTACGTCAAGTAAACAAACTTAACTATACGTATTTCGGAGAAAAATCACAAATAGCTGAATTTAAGTCGGAGCGGTATTAATACACTTTCCGAGGCGCGAATAAATTGGTTAGTCGTATTCCAAACTTTAATTTCGAGTTTTTTTATATTAGTTAATAAAAGTAGGAATGGTATTTTAAAGTCCATTATATAAAACTCAACCGATCCATATCGTGTATTTACAACGACCTTCCCGAACTATAACGCTTTAACTTTACTCAATAAAATCATTCGGTGTTTTCCTATTCGGTTTAACTAAAACTTCGGAAACTTTTTCGTAAACTCATCTAATTATTGCTTTTCGGCCGTCAAGATTTCGGCTATATCAGTATTAGGTATGATACCTTAAAACCGGTTGCCGTATTCATTTAAAAACGTGAATTATAACGTTAAGTATTAAGCGTTCCGTTTACGTAGTCCAGGCCTGTAATATGTAGAAAATAGGCGTTTTGTAAGCATGTAAAAATACTTGGGCGGTTTCGTCGTCTTGGTCTGTCGGGTAAATATTATTACCTTTAAAGTTTTCTTTTCCAGACTTATATTCGTAGGGGTAGGCGTTAAGGCCATTATTAACGCCTTCGTATTTAGTTATATATATTGTAAAATAAACTTTTATCCAATCTTTCAATACATAATCGGTTTCAAATTGTCGTTTGATCCGAATTTATTCATGAACGGGGTGGTTGGTAAATTAATAGCCGAGTTTACCTTATATAATATATTGCTTTTACAAACCCGCGGGACTCCGTATACTTTTTCATAAGTATCATTATAACCGTTGTACGTTTCGCCTATTTCCGAATAATTGTCCTTATCTCTTATTATTAGGGTTTCCTCCTTAGTATTTATACTTTCGGCGTTTGTTTTATTTTAAATATAATTTCAAAGTTCGATTTAAAACGTGGTGTATAGTTTCGGCGAGGTTTAATTGAATGATTTGGCTCTCATCTCTGGTTTTATCGGCTATAAATACCTTTTCGAAGCTTATTTGTCGAAATATAAAAGTTTTAAACGATATTTTAAGGTTTATATAAAAATCTTTTAAGTACCTTTCTAACTTAAAAAGTATAAAGTCGAAATCCGGGTTTCTGGAGCACGTTTTCCTCATTGTTTAAATAAACAATTTATGATTTTTATATTCCAGTTTAAAGGCTATTGAAAATTTTCGGAACTTAGTTAGTAAGGCGGTAAAAACCTCTTATAGGTTTTTATCGGCGTTTTTTCATTAGTTTTTCACGGATTTTTAAGTTATATTAATTCAATTCTTATTGTAAAGCTCGTAGTTAATCTCTATATCGAAGTGGGATTTTAAGCGGTTGTAATACTCCGTGAATGTATTCACCTACGTGAGGTAATATATATACCATTTTATTAACTTACCCGAATAGTATACCGGGTAAAATAACATAAAATTGAAACGATTGAATATTTAGGTTTTTATGTATATTAAATATGGTATTTATTTTATTGTCGAATGTATTGTATACTTTACTGCTATAATTTTCGTTCCTATTCTAAATCCTAGTAAAGTTGGTAAGTTTTATTAAATCGATTTCATTAGTGGTAAATCGATACGGTAAAAGGCTATGATAAAGGTCTTAGTTAGCGGGTATTGGTCCGTAAGGTATATATTAGCGTTTTACGGCACTCGTTGTTTTTTGGGACAAGTTGTTTTTGGTGTTTCAGCCGCTTCCGTTATGGACGAACGGGGTATTAACCGTGTTTAGAAAGTGATTTTGTATTTATTTTTACTTTATAATATATACCAATAAAGGGGTATATTATACGCGTGTGGTAAATAATGATTATATTTGCTCTCTTTATTTCTTGAGGTTTGTATTCCTAATTTAGGGTACGAGTATAATATTAGGTCGTCTTACGCCTTATATTTTTCCTTCCGTCCGTATATATTCTATCACCTGTTTTTTATATTCCATTAAGTTATATACTTGTACAAATTCCGTTTGGTTTATATTTTTACCTTTCCAATCTAATAAGTTAATAGGTTGTGTTATTTCGAATAGCGTCCTTATAAAGCGGTTTTTCCTGCCTCATAGGGTATTAATGTATCTATTTCGTAATTATATTAGTAAGGCTTTAGTCATAAACGGGTTAACTATTTCTTACATTCCCAATGTCCAAATCGAAATTATTTTATAAAAATTATCCAGTATATCAGGACTTTAGGTTTTCTCCTTCCAATAACGGAAAATTAAAGTTAAAATATACGTATTTACCGTGTATAGGTCTAATTACTTAACTGGTATATCGATAGTATTGTCTCAAAAGCCTAAGTCTATTTCGTGTATTACAACATTCCTGATTCCTATAAACTCGACCAAAAGGTTAAAGTAAACGTTGGCTTCCTTCGGTAATATTGTTATTGGGGCCATAACTATAGATGTTTTGGGGCGGTTGGGTATGGAGATTCCTGTATATACCTAGTATCTTGAAACGGCGCAGATTAATGGTTTCGCATCGTGGTTGGTTTTGGGTACGTTTATATTTCAAAGTATAAAGTAGTTCGTTTTACAAACGGTAAATACAAAGTAAATGAGATAAATAAAGCGATCGAAGTAAAGCTTTTGACGTTAACCAATACAAATATATTTTAAACGACATATAATCAAGACCTTATTATAAAATATTAAATTATATTAAATTAGTGTTATTGACGTTTGGTAAAGTTAAGTTAGTTAAACGGCTAAGAAAACTTAAACGTTATAAGTATTAAATTTAAAATATACAGTGCAAGCGTAAAAAGGTGAATATGGTAAAGGAAGTATATGGGTCTTTGTTTGTATTTGGTAAGCGGTCCGGATTATCGTATCGCGGCTACTTTTACGAAAGTAAGCGGTTTAGTTGTTTCGTTTATAGCCGCTTTTAGTTTCGTAGGCGGTTTGGATGCTATATTCGTAATCGCTTTTATGTTTCATAAGTGGTTTGGATGTCGAGTTTACATCGGATGGATTTTAACGAAGAGTTACGCAACTTGGTGGTTTTAACTTGCATGGCCTAATTCGTAATAGGACGCTTTCTAAAAAGTAACCGGGTACGTTAAAGAGTTGAATTAGGGTTAATAGTAACGTAAAGAGGTTTTTAATAAATAAAACTCCAAATAAGGGTTCATATTATCATATTAAATTTATTATTTTTAAAATTACTCAGTTTTTACAATATTTGTATATATCCCGTATAATTATTGTAAAAACGTAGTATTTAAATACCATTAGTTGAAACTATTATAAAATCTCTTTATAGGTATTTAACTTGTATTTGTATTTTTTTAGGCTATTTGTAGTCGACTGAATCGGCTATTAATCAGTATCAGTAAGGGGTTTACCTATTTCACGTAAAGTAAAAGAGTAAAAGAGTAATTATAATATTGGTATTGTTGTATTAAAAGATAGATATGTTAAGAAGGAGTATTTCAGAGAGTGCACGCCACGGATGAGAGGTTATAAACCTCTTATCCGGGCAGTAGCCTTTTTGCCGTGCGCTCTGGAATACGCATTCCAGACCGCTCTAAGCATGATGCACTTTGCGCCTTGCAAAAGTGCAGCCTGCATCGTGTCATAATATCGTGCACCCTGCAGGAGTGCACCATGCAATACTGTGGATATTACTATATACCCTCATAGATAGTATACATAGGGCAAGTAGCAGTGCACTGTATTGCAGGGTGTACTCCTGCAGGGTGCATGATAACATGTCACACTGCAGGCTGCACTCTTACAAGACGCAAAGTGCTCCATGTAGGGATCGATATGGAATGACTATTCCAGACCGAACGGCAATGCGTGGATCGGTCTAGAAGGGGTATTCCAAAGTGATACGCTCTGGGTGAAGGGCTTATAAGCCCTCACTTGTGGCGTACACCTCTGGATGCTTTTTCTTAGATTGTTTTTAATTATACTACAATACCAATTATTCTAATTGTTCTTTAAAAACCTTATATTTACGTGAATATTATAAGTTTAAAACCTTATCGATAATAACTAGTAATCGATTTGATCGATGATAAATAGCTTGAGAAAAGAAGATAAATACATATTAAATACCAATAACAAGATATTATAGGTTTTAACTATTTATACTACAACACTTCATTTTTACAAAAATTATATGCCGACGTATACAAAGACTGTAAATATTAATTAACTTTAAAAAGAATAACTTTAATACGATATCATTAACCCTTATTTAACTTTCTATTTACTAAAAGCCTCGTTACACTATTATCAACCCTTGTTTAACGCTTTAACGTACCCGGGAACTTCTTGGAAAGCGTTCTATCACGTACCAATCCACGCAAGCTAAAACCACCAAGTTTCGGAACCCTTAGTTGGGACCCATCCGATTTCGACATTTAAACCGCTCCCTTAATCCAAAAGCGACCGCGACACACCCATCCGAACCGATCACTCCACTAAGTTCGGTTACGACACACCAATCCGGACCGATTAACAAATAACGGATTACACAACGTACCTCCCCACAATTACACCTTTTATTTTCCCTATTCGCTTTACATTTACTTTACCCTGTTTTCCTTTACGTATTCGCCCTACGTGTTCTAAATTTAGTTTTTACAACGGTTAAGTTTTCCTATCCGTTTAGTTAACGTAACGTTACAAAATACTGATAAAAGCCAATTTAAAACGTCTAACTGATTTGTAAATACACTTTATTTATCGTTTGAAATTTATTTATATTAGTAAATATTAATAAACATTATTCTCACCATTGTAATTACCTTAATAACTTTATATTTACTATTTGTGCAACGTATTACCCCGAACGTTGGAATTCGAACGTACTCAAAATCTGACCACGGCCTGGAATTACCAATTTCAACCGTTTCAGTATATTAAGTATATACAAAAACCACCCCGAAACGCCTACAATTATAGCCCTAAGACTAGTATTACTAAAGGAAGCCAGTATTAACTTCGACTTCCTAATCGAAAATATGGGGATTAGGAAGGCTATAATATACGAAATCGACCTAAGCCTTTAGGATGACAACATCAATTCGCCAGTTAAGGATTTCAACCCATACACGGCAAATATATACATTCTAGCCGTCATTTTCCTCTATTAAAAAGAAAAAGCCTAAAAACCTAACATGCTAAATAATTATAATAAAAATCATTCCAACTACAAGTAAAATATATAATAAATAGTAAATCCTGCCATTGCTAAAGCCCTACGGATCCAACTACGAATTAGAGGTATTGATACATTAAAAAGTAAACATAACCGCTTTACAAAAACCCTATTCGAAATAGTACAACTAGTCTACATATTAGATTAAAAGGATAAAAATTTATAGCTAACGAAATTGGTAAAAGGATATTACTTTACGAAGTAAAAAAAACTGTTATTAAAACGACGAAGACAAAACGTAAAACGATTTAATATTATACCTGTACCTTGAATTAAAAATAAAAACCCTAAAGGAAAAAAACGACTACAATATTTATCCACCATACAAATACAATACACCTTTACACCGGCACATAAATTAAAATAAAACCGAATACCAAACCATTTCCTAAACACTGAAAGTAACCCGATCAGCTACGGCGAAAGCGGCCGAAACAGTGGAAACAACCCGATTGACCACGAAGAGATCGGCTAGGATACAGAGAACAACCTGATCCTAAAATTGACGAACGGCGTAAAACGCTAATACGTACCTTACGGATCGATGACTATAAATTACGACCCTTACCGCGACCTCTCGCCATACCGTTTCCCTACGAATAAAAACGACTTTATAAAGTTGATTAATTTTACTAGGCTATACGATAGGGATAATAATTAAAGCAGTAAACCATACGAAGTACTTAATAACAAAATACGCGTAATATTTAACACGTATAAAAGATTGGATATTAAGCTATCCTAATTTTATATTATTTTACCCGGTGGATTTTCCAGATAAATAAAATATAAATATATATATATTACTTCACGTAGGTAAAAATATTTTCGAAGTGTTACAACCGTTTGTAATCCTATTTCGATACGGAAATTAACCATAGATTTTTACGATAAAAAGTAGACTAATATAACCTGGGAATCCATGAAAAACCAATAGGAAAACGCCAATAAAAACCTATAAAAATACTTACCGCCTTTTTAATTAAATTTCGGAAATATTAAGTAACCTTTAAACCGGAATACAAAAGCGATAAACTATTTATTTAAGTAGTAATAAAGGCCTACCGTGGAAACCCGGATTTCGACCTTATATTTTTAACCCGAAAAAAGACTTAAAGGCCTTTTATATAAGTCTTAAAATATCGTTCGAAACCTTTGTACACCGAGAGACAATTCTTGGATTAGCATTTATAATTAATAAAATTAAAAGCGACGTTTAAATTACTAAAAGAAACCTTGCCAAAATGGTTTACTACGTCTTGAAACCGGAAATTTTGAGTTTACTCGAAGGAAAACGAACGCTTAAAGTATAGGTATTAAATGGAAAACATTAGTAATAAAAGACAAAAACGAACTTTTAAAAATGAAAAAAAAAAAAGAAAAACCCTATACCAAAACTATAAAAATACTTATAGAAAGATATATGAAGCCTTATATATTTGTAAAAACGATGTATTATATACGGTAAAGTCTGCTACTAGTTTATAAACCACCCCGTTTACATGTAAATCTGGATTGAACGATAATTTTAAACGGAGGGTAATTTTGAAGATTGGATAAAAACTAATTTTATAATATATGTAGCCGAATACAAAGATACAAATAATGGACTCGATACCTACCCTTATAATAACATATCCGGAAAAGATGACCTTTAACACGATAATACCTACTTATTACCCTACGACGATAATAACGCCTAACGTATTTTCGCCGGCCTATAAAACGCCTCTTTTATATATATTATAGACTTGGATTATGTAAACTAGGTGTTTAACGCCCATATGGCGTCGCATTTTACGTTTTTTAACAAATAAGAAAACAGGTTCCAAGGCATTAAACCTAATACTAACGTAGCCGAAATTTCCACGGCCAGAAAACAACAATTCGACGCGCTTATGGCGAAGTTTCCAAAGTTTCGGCTAAACCAAATAGGGAAACACCAAAAGGTTTTGTTTAATAAAGGTAAAATGTCGTTATTCGGAACAGTTGTTATAAATACACATTTCGAACCGATTAAGTTTTACGTAATAAATTTAAAAATACTATTTCCGGTTTTATTCGTTAATATAAATAAACTCTGAATTAAGATCCGGAATACGACTAATTAACTCGTCCGCGCCTTAAATAACGTATCCGTACCGCTCCAACTTAAGTTAGGCCGCTTATAATTATTCCTGGAAATACGCACAATTAAGGCTATTTATTTAATTTAACCGGAATTACGGACTTTACACCGACGATTTGGATACCTAGCCATAAAACATCTGTTACGTTTACTTTACGTTATAAGTTATAGGGACCTTGGAAAAAAAATTTTTAAAATTATCGAAAAGTTTTATAACGAATACTAATTACACTTATAAGCCCTACGATGGTTTAAGTTCCGCCTTTAAAACGATACAAACTTTAACTACGAAGTAATTATTTATATTATATATTTAAATAGCTAAACAGTTATTTACGTTGTCCATACGACAATATTATTTCAATTCGCCAAATTTATACGAATAGCCTTCCTTATAAACTGTTAAAACGCCTTAGTAAACTATTAGTTAAACGTTTACTTCGAGCTTCTAAACTGGATCACGTACGATATCAGTACGGCTTTCAATTTCACCGAGTATTATATCAAGGTTCGGATAACCGGTAGCGAGTGTAAGAAAACCCCAGTAAAACCTGTATAAGGTATTAGAAAGTGTAAGTGATATTACAAACCATTGAAAAAAGCGCATACAATATTGTTGAAGAAACTAAAGAGTGTTAATTCTAAGAAATCTATCTTTTAGATAACAGTTAGCGCGGTTAGCAATACTTTTGGCACAAGTAGTCTTATCCCTACGTTCTTTATCTTTAGTACCTACCCGAAAATCCATTTAAACTTTGCCCCATTACCATTCACGGTATAAAGATCTAATACTGTAGCTAAAGCTATGATAGTATTACGCTTATTACGAATAAAAAACGATATGTCTAAAACGTTAGTTATAAGAAATAGCTTATGTAAAACTGACGGATTGGATTTATTATTGTAATTTGAAGTTTTGGTTCAAAAAAGAAAGATAAATAAACTAGCTTTTGGAAATTTAACGGGTATAAAGGCCACGATATACTTGTTAACTTGTTAAACGGGATGAATTCGTTTCTCTGGATAATAATATGCAAATACAAGAAAAAGGAAAGAAAATACGGCCTGAAACCGTAGGATAAATAAAACAACCTACAAAATATTACCTAAAACGACGAATTTAAACTAAATTCAGATTTAGCCTTACCCTTAAAACTCGAATCCAACCCGACCACGCTAAATAAGAGCGGCTTATTTGTACCAACCCTATTAAAACCTCAACGTTGAGGGCGCCCCTTTAATTTGAAAACCAAAAAACGCTTTAGAAATTTTGTTACGGAATCCTTTGTTACGTAAAAAGAAATGGCAAACTGCAAACTTAGCTTAAAGCTTCGTCACGAAGGTATTATCACCACCCCAGGTGCCTATTTACATAATTTACCTAAACAGAAATCTTAGCACTAATCGACTAAGACGTATTTCGCTTTAAACGTTTCGACCTAGCCATTTACAGTATTTAAAAAAGCTTCCTAACCCGCCTCGTTTATATAGTTAAAGATAAAACCGTAAAGCCTAATAAAAAAACCCGTCTAGTCGTTAAAGAATACGAAAATAAAGATAAGAAAAATATTATAACTTAATTATCTACGTTATGACGAGTTGACTATCGTTTTATTTTTATATTAGCCGCCTCTTTCAACGTACTATGTAACTTATATATTGAATTTCGAAATATAACGAAGGTATATACCCAATTTAAAAAGCGGTTTACACGATAGATTTACGTCGATATGTTTAAAGACCTTAAGTAATATTACCCACCTAAGACGATTTTACGTATTTTAAAACTACTTTACGGTTTAGCTGAGGTTAGTATTTACTGGTACGATACTTACTAAAGGGATTATAAAAAATGGCTTGGAATAACCAGCTTTACTTTCAACCTATACCTGTTAGTATCGACAACCCGTTCGAAGGGCTTTACATTGAAAGATATGTAGACGGACGATACTTCAACGTTATATAATACCGCGTTTTCCGTTTTTAAAAAAAAGGAAATTCCTAAAAGCCAGCTTAAAAGTAAAACCTAAGACGTACATAACGGAAAACTATGTAGTCGATTTTAATAACGTTACTATTACTTTTTGAAACGACACCTTCAGCCTTACGTAAAAAGGGTAATTGGACAAAGTTACCCTTATCGTTTTGAATAACGTAAAACAAACCCACGAATACAAATGCCAACGTGTACGCGGCGCCTAATTTGCCTTTATAACATAACCGAAGGTAACATTTAACCTTTCTATCGCCGTATAATACCAAACCAACCCGATGGACGATATATACAAAACGTTCAACAAACGTTTTTCGTAACAAATACATAATCCAAAACGGGGTTTATAATTTGAACTATTCAATATACGTATTATAAAACCATTTGTTTTGGCTAACGGCTTCTTCGTTAATAACGGCGAATATGGTTTATAAATCGGGTTTATTCTAGTTTTCGGTAACGAAATACCGGCTTAAAACTGCTTTACGCTCCGAGGAAATATTATTTATTGAAGCTTTACTAAATGTAAAAGGGTTATACTAAGCGTTTTAGCTTTTGAAATCTATAATATAGTTAAAAGCTTCGATTCGGAAATCACTATCACAATAACGATTCAGATAATTATTTCTAACCTTAATTTACGCCCTATTTCTCTTGTTGTATATACTAACTTTTTTTCTCTTTATAAATACCTAGTTAAATTAGGTACTATAAACGAATTTTTTTTGATACTCGATATTATAGCTTTACGCAAGTTATATAAACGCCGTAAAATCGAGGAAATAAGGTGGATTAACAGAAAATCCAACCTAATAAATACGATAACCAAAGTTACATTAAACGAAGCTCTAAAAACACTTATATCGACAAACAAACTATTTATTAAGGTTATTAAAAAGGTCATACAACTCTAATAGGCTATTATACCACCTTTTCGCCAATTCGAATCGTCCCATATTACGTCATTTATACCGATTTAAGATTTTCCATTTTATTTAGCCTAACTATTCGCCTCGATGACCGACTTTACATTTATTTAATTATACTGTTTCATACCGTTTCCGAAAGTCTAACACTATTTGTTTTATAAGCTTCAACCCAACGGATTTTCCTATTCGTTTTTCTTTCATTTTATTAGTCGCGTCGAAACCAATTCTTACCTCTATTTACATTTACGTTGTTATACCAATTCAGATATATTACCTGCCGTATTTTACATTTCAAATTAAACTTATTATGTTAAACGATTATTTTATGAAAATCTATAAAATTACCATATAAAGTATTATATTATAACCCGATATGCCGGTCCAACCTAATGGTATTTATTCACTATTAAAGAGAAAGGGCGACATAGTCACGTCCTTATCGGCCTCTCCGTCGCTCTCCCTTTTTATATTAACGCCACCGCTGACGACATTATTAATGTCAATAAGGATGTAATTTTACACCTTATTAGTTATACCCTTAGATAAAGGTATAAGAAAGGAATTGTCCTTTTCGCGGCGACATACGATAACGTTGTCGAATTCGTCTACATAGTATATAAGTAGGCTCCATATCTAAATAGCGACGGCGGTTGCTGTTTACTTAATCCGTCGGTTAACGCTTATTACTAATTAACATAGGTTTATTTTAATTATTTACGACGATTTGTTCTTTTTATTACCCGAAACAATGTATTTTACTAAAGGATACTTTTAAAAATTCAATTAAAACTTACTAAAAAGCCGGCTAACGCGTAATATAACTTCGGCTTACAGCCTTAAGACTATCGAAATGGGGGCATACGAGTTACCAATTTATTTATAACGATAATAGCGAGCTAAACGGCCCCCGTTTTCGTAATAATCGTTAATAAACTTACTTGAGACCGCGAATGCGATATACGACATATAAGACGTATTTATTAACGGCTTAAAGCTATGAACCCGGGTACGTCGTTTTAATATTTAACGAATTCAAAAGGCTTTACGGCGTATCCTAGCGATACGAAGTTCGAAGCGACAAAAGAAATCCACCTCGTACTTTTTTTTACAAAAGGAGGAGGTTAAAGACTTATAAACGAAAAGACTAAAATATATATACTTTGGCGTAACTATGGTAAGCTGCGTCTACGGCGTAAAAAAGCTCCTACGAATAATGGGGTCTTTACTTATAGGGATAGGGTAAGGTTTATGAGTTTAGGAGCCTTCCGCTCTTTTCTCGAGCTGAGAAAGGGGGAGGAAGAGGAAGGGAAGGAGGAAGTCGGGGCGGCGGTAGTGGGGAGGGGCGAGGCAAAGGCGGCAGCTGGGCTAGACGGCGTGGCAGCGGCGGGACTGGGCGGCGTAGCGGCGGTAATGGGCGGCGTGGCGGCGGTAACGGTAGGAATTAGTGGTGTAGCGGCGGGCGGGGTAGTAAGGGTAGACAACGTGATGGTAATAAAGGAGATGACGCCCGACGAGGGCGGGCTGCTGCTATTGGTAGTGGTAGTAAGGGTAATAGTAGTTGAAGCGGCGATGACGGCGGCGGCGGCGACGCGCCACCGATTACGCGTTAAACGGTGCCTTACAATTCGGTTTTTACACGTTATCTAAACAGAGGAAAGGTTAATTATAAGTGTTAGTTAAATAACCTACCTATTAAAAAGGTTTGTTTTGGTCAAAGGAAATAAAGGAAAATAGGGATACATTTTAATTTTCTTAAAGGGAATAAAGGTTAAATTAAAACAAGAACTTGTATTTATATGAATTACGCGTCCTTAAAAAAGAAAGAGAAAAGGTTTTATTTAGGCCGATACCGATTTTTTTTATATTCACCCAATACACAATTACGTAATTACTATTACGTAATCACCCTTACGTAATCAACCACTGTAAACCGACGTAATTACTAATTATATCGCCTTCATTTAACTATACCAATTATGCCCAAATTACAATTACTACTTCGATTAAACTTTGATGATCCTAGCCGAACTTGTTAATTTGGACCTCTTACGATTAATACGGTAACAACATTATCATTACGAAAACTATTAATTTGGACCTATTACAATTAATATTACAAACAACACTACTACTATTAGGCTATAGGTAGGAAATATATAAGGGAAAAAGAAAAGATTGCCTATATGGATATTACTATATACCCTTATAAATAGTATATATAGGGTAATTAATAGTGTACTGTATTGCAGGGTGTACTCTTATAGGGTACAAGATAACGTGTTACATTACAGGTTATACACTTGTAAGACGCAAAGTGCTTCATGTATAAATCGGTCTGGAATGGCTATTCTAGACCAAACGATAATGTATGGATCGGTCTGGAATAACTATACCAAACCGAACAGCAATACGTGGATTGGTCTAAAAGGGGTATTCCAAAGTGATACGCTTTGGGTGGAGGGCTTATAAGCCTTCACCTGTGGCGTACACCTCTGGATGCTTCTACTTGGATCATCTTCAATTATACTACAATACCAATCATTCTGATTACTCTTCAAAGACCTTATGTTCACGTGAATATTATAGGCTTGAGAGCTTACCGACAAATACAGTGCACTACTACTTGGCTTATGTATACTATTTACGAGGGTAAAAAGTAATATCCACAGAAATGAATGAATGGAAATAAATATAATAGAAAATGGAAAATATAATAAATAAATAAAAAACCAAATGAGTAAACAAACAAACCAACCAACAAAACAACAAATGAATAAATAAATGAATGTATAAATAGATAAAGAAAAATAAATAAAT